>ML839066.1:0-21647 GCA_009831015.1 Picea engelmannii
CTTATTACAACAGTGGAAATACGGAAAAAGGGGCCTTTTCAGGGCCTGCTGAATCACTGAACTCTGCATGTATGAGCATTGCTTGCTCATTCTTTGGTGGCTCTTCAGGAAATCCAGCTTGTGCAACCTGGTGGATAACAGTATCAAAGCAAGAGCTCTAAGGTTTAGCAGACAAGATATTTGGCACTTGATTTGTAGTGAGTGCAGAGGGGTTTTGCCTGGAAGAAGGAAGGGAAAGAGGAAGTCTCTTGGTGAGATGCCAAGAGCAAGGGATCTTTGGTGAGATGCTAAGATCAAGGCTTGGATCATGGAATTTGATTCAAGGAGGTCTCAGATAGGTGGAGAAGGCATTCCATTTAGAGATCATGCAGAAGAGAGAGTAGAGGCAACCTCAGGTTGGCTTCAGAGGGAGTTTGGCGTTGAGTTACAGAGGGAGTCTGGAGTTTGGATCTAGTGGGTGGTTGGAGCCTGAGTCAGATAGTAGTGAGGCTTCAGAAAAAGGACACTGGATGGATAGGTCTTCACATCAAAGATCAACAGAGGTAGTTGGAGATGCTTTGAGTTCAAAGGGAGCAAAGGCTTCCAATGCAATGGGAGTGGCCCTAGTGGAAAAACTCGGCAACGGAAAAAACTCGGCAAGGGTCCTGAAAACATCGGCTCGGAAAAAATCGGTGAAAAAATCGGAAAAAATTGGAAAAACTCGGCAAACATTAAAAAATACATAATTTTTTTTTTTTTTTTTTTCAAAATTTTAAACATTTTTCAATATATAAAGCAACAACAACATCATATAAACAGATAGGCACATAAATACGAAGAAAGAACCGATACATCAAAGTCATTACTGAAAGTCTGAAACCAATACAAATTTTTTTTCCGAATTACCGATTTTTTCCAATTAGTGGCGAGTTTTACCGATTTTTTTCGAGTTTTGCCGAGTTTTTAAAAAAAATGCGATTTTTTCAAAACCCAAAAAATCGCGATTTTTTGTTTTGAAAAAATCGGCAAGCTGAAAAACTCGCGATTTCCCCGATTTTTGCCGATTAATCGGCGATTTCTTCTACTAGGGGAGCGGCTATAGCAACAAAGGACATGATGAGAATGGAGACAGATTCTGGTGGAGGTACCAAAAGTACCTCCCTCGCTAAGAGGGAGTATTAGATTTTTGGTAGCTCGGAGGTACTTCTACATTTGAGGCACCCAGCATGTAGAAGTGACCGAGCATATTTCTCTCTAGTGACTTTATGAAGTGTTTTCATAAAGTGACTTTATAAAGTGATTTTATAAAGTCAAGTTGAGCCTTTTAATATTTAATGGGTAAAAGTGACTTTATGAAAAGTGGGTCATTTAAGTGATTTCTTAATGAAAGATTAAGTCGTGACCATTGATCTCAAGGGAAGGTAAAGAGTCACTCAAGGGAGACCAAGGGTTAGAGGAGTTACTCATTAATGAGAAATAAAAGGAACACTAGAGGAGAGATGGGGCACACCTTGTGAGGAGAGTGAGAGAGGAAGTTGAAGAGACACAATTTCCTAGAGAGTTGAGCTAGAGGAAAGAGTAGCAGCAAAAGGGAGAGGCACGAATCCCAAGGAGGGAAAGAGGCATGCATCCCAAGAAATATCAGCATTAAAAGGGGCCATACAACTAGTGTTTGGCACTGAAATTGAGGCAGCCTTTCTGCTGAAGATAGGAACGATTTCCAAAGTGCTAGGAGACAAAAATTTGTACAGCTAAGTGCAGTTGTTAAGCACAGAAATCGACATATTTGCTGCCAGAAGAAGGCCGTACAGTATAGCCGTACAGCAGAAATAGTGGCATGGATTTTGAGGCAGAAATAAGGTGCATTTTTCTGAGGGTCTTCGGCACAGATTTTGAGGAGGTCTGCTGGTTCTATTTACTAGTTATTGCTGTACATTTTATGCTGATAATGTTGTTGCTGTAAAACTCGGAATTTTCCTAAGATCTCAATAAGAAAAATCTCTCCTAGACTGGTTTTCCTCTTGTGGGTTTTTCCAGGGGCATTGCCCAAAAATTCAATGTGTCAAATGTGGTGAATGTGTTGTTGTTCATTTATATTTCCGCTACTATATTTTCAGATTGCTTAGTCTCTTGTATTTCTGCTCATAGTTACAGTAAATGCATGTGGTTCCATTGCTTTATTGTTGAATAAGTATAGGAAGATGAAATCTTGTGTTGGCTAAGTGTTTGAGATCAGTTTTCAACAAATGAGAAGTTACGATTTTTTCCCAAGGAAAAAAAAATTAGTGTTATTTATTATATTTTATTATCCTATATTTATATTATGTATACAACACCTCCCTATCTGTTATTCACTCAATGATGTTTTAATCAGCACCCAATTGCCACTCTAATGCCAATAAATTATTGGCTAGCTAATCCCAAAGTTGGATCCTTTCTGAGGGAGAATTGAGAACAAAGACTAAGCAAAGACAAAGAAACAGTTCCACTCTAATGTCAATAAATTATTGGCTAGCTAATCCCAAATCTGGATCCTTTCTGAGGGAGAAGTGAGAACATAGACTGAGCAAAGACAAAGAAACTAGTTTGCAATTACAACTGTGCACTAGAAACATTGATCCGAGGGTCCTGTCCCTTATCTGAAATATTAGCAGTCCCCCAAGGATGAACAGTGAACTGATAGCTACTATTTCCAACAAAATTAGCAGATGATCCTAGCTTGAAACCATTAACCTTCAATTCCTGTAAAAACAACATTAGGTCTATGCTGTCTGTCAATATTTGTGACAACATGCTTTATTTTACATGAGCAGCCATTAGCACCCTTCATGTTCCAAGACATTCTAAATGGGACATTAAGGCTGCTTCCAGAGGTTCCAAAAGCGCTAGGTAAGACAGCGCACGGGGGGTGGGTGGGTGCAGTGGGAAGAAACAATATAAGGAGCTAGTAAGACCACACCCAGAGGTTAAGAAAGAGCTAAGGAGGGATAGTTATAAGACTGCCTTCCTTTCAGGGACAACTGGGGACAAGATAAACCAGGAACTGCCGTTAGTATTGACAGGTCAGGGACATTAAGATTGCCTTGCTATCATGGACAGGTGGGGACAACATAATTCAGGAACTGTCGTTCCTGCTTCCTCTGGATAGAGCAAAGTAGAGGCACGTTCTTCTGCCTGACCCCCCCCCTTCATGGCCGTCTTTCAGCTTCCTCTTCCTTCTTCCAATCCTTTTACTTGCCACCAACATGAACAAAGAAAGGCCCCAAGAGGAAGGAAAGAAGCTAAAGAAGATGAGATAGCTCAGCCTATAGATAGGATAGCGAGGAATTCAGAGTGAAAGGAGAATTTATCTTCATTGAGCAGGTTATTAAAGATTTCCTTTAGTGCCCCAACAACATTTTGGCACAAATGTTATCCATCCTATGCTCCCCAAATGCAATAGAAATTTTACAGAAGGGTTCAGTTTTGTTATCTTTATTCAGTATTGTGTTGTATGTTTCTTGCAATGTTATTAAAACCAATGTTGTAAATCTCGGCGATATATCGAATTTATCGGATATATCACCGAGTTAAACCCCTATCCGATATATCCAAGATATTTCGAGTTAAGCCCCTGACTTGCGACATTTTCCGAGATATTCCAATATTTTCCGCCGATGTCACCGAGAAGTTACATTTCGGACCCTCGCCGATACTTTCCTGAAGACATGATTTACAGCTTTGATTAAAACCAGACCAGTTCAGAAAAACCAGCTGGTTGAATGGTTTGGAGGCAAAAACGGCCCGACCGGTGGCACAAAACCGCTTTTGTCTGGTTCATTACTGAACCGGCCGGTTCCGTACGGTGTGTTATGGACCCACGAAATTCAATTTAAAAAAAAATATCAATTGAGTAATAGAAGGGGGGGGCCTATTACCTAACCCCAGGGTAATGGTAATGTTAAATTCTTGAAGTGACATTCTCCTTTATCTTTCATTTTCATTATTCTCCCTTATCTTTCATTTAGTGGCATTCTCCTTTATCTTTCATTTTCATCCTTTTACTTAAATTTTTAACATTACCATTAATTGTTTAAGGATGTTTGAGAGTGGTTCCAACCTCATTGGACTTCATATGGAGAAAGTAGAATTTTAGGTCCCATTCAAAATTCAACAAACTTAACGGTTTTCAAGATTTCAAGATTGGTAGGATTGCAACTTTGCCAATGGATGCTATCATGTATGAGGGTATGGAACTGGGATTTAATCAAGAGCACCAAGCCCTCTATGTACCTCGATGTTGGTGGCATTGATTGTTGAACTCTTCTGTTATGATCCTAGTAAAAATGTACCTTTCACTCAAGTAAAAACACTTATTAGGCATGTTAATCTTTTTCTATCTTACTTTAATGCTTAGAGGGTGACACTGATGATGGGGATCCTAATATAGGTAATGATCTTGATGATATGTAGTTATTTGTTGTAGCATGATTTTTTTGGATTCTAGAGGCCATTTAGAGCTTTGTTGTTGATGTATTTTGGTTCAGAGATGGATTGCACTCGGTGCTATTTCGGTTATATGCACTCTTACTTGCCATATAAATGAGAAACTTTGCATATTTGTGTATAAATGGTTTGGATTCATATGGATGCACATGAATATATATGTTTTTTTTCAAAATTTGAATATTTTATGTAGTTTTTGGTCGACCGGTTTTTTTTCCGGTTTATTTCTGGTCCGGTCTGGTTTAACATTTTTGGGGTCGACCAGTTCAGTCCGGTTTCCGGTTCTGATAATATTGGTTTCTTGCAGTCATACTGGTCTGAAGTAGGCAAGTTCATTATATATTGTCATTATTTTGAGAGTCAATTACAAAGTTCAAATTTAGTTACTCTTAGTAGTTTGTTTAAGCTGGCATCCAATTTTGCAGCTATCTATCTATTGCATCGATATGACAGAGTTTAGCTGCTCACATGTTTTAACCTTGCAATACAGAGTCTTAAGGCGGGGTGGGAGATTTCTGTGTCTTGAGTTGAGCCATGTCAACATCCCTGGTTTCCGAGATTTGTAAGATGATTTATTTTCCTACATTCAAAAGCAAAACAAGTTAAGCCTCAGATGTTCAGTGCATTTAAGAACTGGTTACTGAAGACTGTTTTGAGGCAATATGTGGAATTCTCTTTATTCTTATTTATACTAGATTTTAATTAGGTTATACTTATTTCCCATACAAAACGTACAATTTAGAACTGAGCATTTCTGGACAGTTGATGTTAGTGAAATGAGCTCTATTCATTGGGAAAGAATTCTTGTCGTTTGCACTTTTGCAGATATGACTTTTACTCATTTTCAGTTATTCCATCTGTTGGAGAAATTGTTGCTGGCGATCGTGAATCTTATCAATATTTAGTGGAGAGCATACGCAAGTTTCCATCTCAGGTTGCCAGAATCTGTTTGTCTTTTCCAGTTCAAACATTTTTAATGACTGTTTTTTCTCAATTACAGGCCCTATTACCAGTGTTGATGGTACTTGACAAGATGCTGATTGTGCACAGGAAAAGTTCGCTACAATGATTAAGGAAGCAGGCTTTGAGAAAGTTGAATATGAGAACCTTGCAGGCGGAGTAGTTGCAATTCATTCTGGATTCAAATTATAATTCATTTATATAAGATTTTGTCATGGCTTTTGTGGAGAAATTAAACTTTTAAAGCAATGGACATGGTATTTGAAATGGAAGACGAGCAAACTATGCCTCTGCAGAGCGTTGTTTAGAAAAATCTGTCTAAACTGATTTTGGCTGTTATAGTGTTTGATGGGTATACTGTTTTAAGTACAGAAGCAGTGGAGGATCAGCATCTTTATTCTGGGACGTGTTGCTTTGAAAAGTCAATTCAAATTTCAAAGGACTTTAAGATCACAACATTGATCTTTATTTCTGTCCAAAAAAATGGTTGACTGAACTTTACTCCCACCTTAGACTCGCTTCATTATTTGGACCAATGGCCCTTGACAACCGTCTTTTCTGTATGGTCCTTAAATTATTCCACACTTGATTCTAGTGGATGTAAATATGATTCACCATTGTATTTCCCTGGCGTCTTTATCATTCATCATAGCTTACTATTGGAAATCTAAAGGTTTCTTCTACCATAAATTTGGGTAACACAGGTCAATTTAATTCCAAGAAATCCATTGCCTTTGCCAATTTATGCTAATGCCACCAACATAAGTTTACAGCAAAAGTTTAAAATGTACCCTTTTAAGTAATCCACGTGGCACGGATGTGCAGATAACACACCAACAGGAAACATGATACATATAATCTCAAGTTAAAACACACGGACATTTCTGAAGTTGGGACTTCCAAGTACAATCACAAATAGCATGTGCTCGTAAGTTATATTGCTACAGCTTCAGTAGAATTCTATTTATTTTTAGGAAATGAGAGGAGATATTTGTAGTGTTTTTTGAACTTTTATGTAGCAAGTGGAGAATTTGGACCTTTAAATTAGATTGTGAGAAAAACTATGCAAACATTTTTGTAAAGGCCTTCTATACCTTCCCTATTTCCAGTAGAAAATATCAAGGCTATTTGACTATCAGAAGCGTTTGCTAATCACTGATTTATTAAATATATTAATGAGCATCTTTTTAGTTTAATTCTAGTGCAAGTTTGGGATCAATATCACAAGTTATCAATGGACATCACAAGCTATTGGATAGCAGGGTTTTGTTCTCTTGGCAATCAATTTGGTTAATAGTGGTAAAGGATGTAGAATTAGTACTCATGACTAACATTTTATACTCCGAAAATCAACATACTTATATTTTCCTTTTGGGAAAAATGACAGATTTGGTAAATTTTATCTAAAGTTGGTAGATGTAATGATGTTTTTCTAAATTCTCCAACGAGAGAATATCCTCGTCAAAAAGAAGCCAGTGGTACATACCAAAAGAAACTAGGAAGGATTATCACACCCATTTGGAGAGGGTAATGATTAGAGAAAAGCAACCATATCATCTAGTTCACTAAATTAAGAATGGTTGTAAAGGAGGTACCGTGTGGAGATCAAGTCAGATAGAGAGGTTCAAGGGGCATTCCTATCTAGATCACTAAATTAAGAATGGTTGTAAAGGAGGTACCGTGTGGAGATCAAGTCCGATAGAGAGGTTCAAGGACCATTCCTGACTTCCGAAACCAATATAAAACTTATCAAACATTTATACTACGCACACGTTTCCTAATTTCAAGAGATGGAGGTTCTTCTCCTACTGACAAGGGTAGAATTAGAGTTAACAGTCACATTCAGTGATAATCCATACTCAATGCAAGGAAGAAAGTTATACCAATCTACATTCTGAGATACTTCTTGGATGGGTGGTTGTTGAAGTTTCAAGAGAAACATCATTCACAACCCATACATAGAAACAATTTTGTGAATTGACAATTAACTTCAAGATGCAAATAAAAAATGATTAACCCTAATACTTAATTTCAACTCATTGGATGACCATGACAACTCTTAAATTGTCCAATTTAAGAATCCAAGACAATAAAATATATCTAGCTGCAGTTAAATGGCATCCATAATATGAACTCCCACAAAACTTGGGTAACTTATTAAAACCTCCTTAATAAAACTGCATGATGGAGCATGAGTTCATAAGCCTTGAAGGTGGGCAAGGTGGCAATTTAATGACTAGATAGACTTGTCAATCTACCTTTAATGACAAAATAAAATCTACCTTTAATGACAAAATAAAAAGGGAAAGACATTGTAGTTATGGGGTGTGGTACAATTTTGAATGGGTCTAACAGTTAATAACATGTGCTTCTTTATTAGAGGTCAAAAGTTCGAATCTAAAGGTTGGTAGGGTATGTACACCTTTGTAAACTAAGCAATGAAATCACTGCATGGAGGGGTTCCCTTGTCCCATAAACAAGGGGGTTTCATATATCAATTTGATGTCTAGCTATATCATGACCTTAAAAATAAATTATTATGATTAATATAAAAATTAAAATGGTGGTGAGAAAGGAAAACTTTAGAGAAGCTTGGTTGGATTTAAAGAAATAGATTTTATAATTGGGTCTCACAACCTTTGGATCCTTTGTAATGAGAAAAACAACTAAATATTAAAGACCTCCTTTTTGAAGTGGACAAGGTGTACATACCAAAGTGTTTCCCCATGGGGTGAATAAGGGCTCTAAGGAGCTTATTTAAAAAGAGTAGTCCATCATTTATGAATGAACTTGAGCTTAGTATTGCTTTAAACTTTGTTTTGACATTTATTCTATTTGGTAGAAGAGGAAGATACACTTATTTGACATTGTAAAAGTCCATTATAAATATCCTTTTCACATTGGCAATACTTATTTTTGGTTGAGTTAAGAGTTGAATTAACCAATAATTTCTTTCTTATCCTTCTCTACGTTATTCAAGTTTTCAACCCTTGATTTTCTAAGATCATGCCATCCTTGTTCATCTTGGTCATGAGCCATAAATTTCACTATTGGGTTTGGAGTGATCTATAAATCGATTATAATATCTCATCAATTGGCTAGAATTCTTTACTTTGATGTCGAGAAGTTTGCAAAGTTTGCAAAATATTCAAGATTAGATGATGTGAAGTGACTTTCTGTAGCCGAAGAAGCGATAGGGATCAATAAATCACTTTTTAGAGACAAAAAGGCCAATTAATTAATAAAGTGATTTAATTAAAGAATAATAAAAATAAAGTAAAAGTCACTTGGAGGGAAAAGGTGAACAGGGGGAATAAAAAAGAGATAGGGACCTCTATTCTCTCATTATGTTGCTTATCATTTTGATGTATGACTTCTTGCTAGAGAGTCCATGCACTTGGGGGTTTTGAGGGTTTTGACTGAACAAACCCTATAGATCAATTCGGTGGTGAAAGATTCCACCTTTCTTGATCCAAGCTTGGTCACGGAGGTGAAATATCCCTCCCTCATCATTCTAAATCAGTTAGTATTCATTCACAAGGGCAGTTGAGGAAGCAGGGCACATTTCTGGTGGGTTTCTGTAGAGCTAGGCGCGCACTTGCTTGAGCGAGTAGTTCGCGGTGGATGGTAGACATCAGATTTGAGAGAGATCTCACTTTAGAGGTATTCATTATCCCCAGGGTGCCTCTTTGCATCAATATTCGAGGGTATTCTTTAGCGATTTCAAACTATCTTCCAGTGGGGCACATTTTCTCTTCAAGAGGGCACATTCTTCATCTTGGATATGGTGTTTTTGGAGGGTGAGATCTCACCCAACAATTAGGAGATTCATCAGAGGATTGTCTTATTCCTCGATCTATCATTTAGCAGTGGGTTTTAGTGATTCAGATGCCATATCCTTGGAGGTTGATTTCTTGGTTTGCTACAACCAGTGAGGGGTGCATTGTGCTAGGGAGGACATCACATCTGAGCTAGGGACGAGTTGGATCTTCTAGATCTTTGGTGTTCTGTTTGAGAAGGCTTTTGGAAGCCTATATATTCATCTCTCTATTGTATCTTGGGGGCATCATCAACTACACACTTTATTATATTATATGTATTGTAGATCTGCTCCATTTTGTAGGAGGACAACTATTATCATAAATAACACTCAGATATGAGCTATTTGTGGCTATTTCCTGTGTTACTTCTTATTGCATCTCATTGTGTATCCATTATTGTTATGCTCCTATTATTTATGTGCTGCAAAACTCAATAAAACCATCATAGCGCACTTGAGAAGACAATCATGCAAACTGTTTGACGAAATACCACAACCAAAAAACACATAAAACCTCAATGTTCCAAGCAATATTGGTTGGGAACATTACAGTGGTATCGGAGCGAATTTCCTTCGCCAACCTGTGATATACATTGATGATCTAGAGGAGAGATGGAGTTTAAGGATTTTGCAAAAGAGATCATATATTGTGATGAGGAATATTATGCCCTTAGTGAGACATTCAGGGCTCAAGTAACATTCCAACAGTTTGTATCCATAAAAAATCCTAGGTGGAGCAAAAATGAGGTTACACATTGGGCCAAAAAGATAGAAAAAATCCATTATTGGAGCAACATAGTAGAGGAAAACAGAGCCAAAGAAGGTAATAAGGTAGATACAACACTACTAGCTAGTAGATGGAAGGAAACACATATTGAACCTACACCCATTAAGAGTAGGGAACTTTGCTACAGTTGCAAAGAGCCTTGGGAGCCAGATCACAGATGTAGGGGTAAAGGGAAGGTGCACATTGTTGATGTGCACTACGACAGTGAGGATGAGGAGATGCATGAGGATGCAACCATAGATGCCTATTTAGAGCAATCCGATGAGGTTAGTGACTCCTATGCATCTGATGGACAGTTGGATGGACAATATGATAGCACATGTTCCTTAGCTTCCCTATCAGACAATGTTGAGGACTCAACACTTCAGCCTAGTGGTGACACTTGAAGGGATTCATATGTGTTAGCACCTGGTATGAGGTCATGCGTGGGGGATATTGTTCCACCCATGGAGTTGAGCGTGACACAATCCTTACCTTCTCAGATATTTATGATAGACATGACATAGGAGGATATCAATAGCATTCTGGAGGTGGTAGAGAAGCCTTGCGTAACATTTGAACACAAGGGACATATGGATCTACAGGCCCAGGTGGAGAGGCATGGCTTGGAGCCAGTTGACTATATACATACCTATCAGTATGAGGAGAGTGAGTCATCTCTTTTAGGGAGTCTATTGTTAGATCAAGAATGGAGACTAGCAATTTGATGGGATACACACTATCCATGACCAGTCTATGGTGATGTGGATGCACTCTTTATTGGTCGGGATGACCATAGCACATGTTTGGACACATCTGTATGGGATCCGGGCACATATGATATTAACAGGGTGAGTGCACAGGAGGATACAACTGCTCATACAGGATACAATGCGATTCAAATGGGGTTAGTAGTTGGTGATGGTGTGCAATGGCATAGATGAGGACTCAGTCGCACAGTGGACAATGAGCAGTTCAATGCCTTATCTTTTGAGGAGTGTGTTGTTGGGGATTCCATTGTTGACACTAGCAGTGAGAGGCATGAGGTAGCACCTTAGCAGGATTGTGATAAGGAGTCATGACACTTGACAGGTTAGTTGAGAGTCAGTGAGGACATGATTATGACAGCCACTAGATGCATTGATGATACACACGCATTGGTGGCAGGTTATTGTTGGAGGGCCTCGATGGCACATGATAGTTCAGATGGGGGACTTGTCATTGATGACTTCTATACACTCGGGGAGAGAGTGGCTATGATGAGGGCCGACTACCAACAATTGTTGATGGATAGAGATTACCTATTAGAGGTTGGCGAGATATATCACATGGCATTGAGGGAGAAGGAGATTGAGGTGGACCGACTCCCTCATGAGTTGGCGAGCACATGGGGATTCTTGGATGACACACATACAACCCTTCATGAATCAAAGTCCATATTAGACGAGCTCCTTGAGGAGACTAGTCGGGGATCCACTACATCTATCTCAGCAGAGAGCCAGATGTTTACTTCAGCTACTTTGCTAGAGGGTGTTGGTGGGTTGGTAGAGGAGCACCAGTTGATGGAGGTGTGTGAGGGACACCCAAGATCGCTGATGGATATGGAGAGATGTGACTAGGAGACGTTGGAGGATATCTTTGTGTCACATGCGTTATCACTCCAAGAAATCACTCCCTGACTGTAGAAGGGTGTAAGCTTGGTAACTTAAATAGATCAATAAACTGTGGAGGAAAAATGATCAAATCAGATGACATTATAAACTCACATCCATTTAGAAAGACATGGGTCACTTGAAAGACCAAGGCTTTCAACTATGTTGCTCATAAGGTTTTAATAAATGTGTGAAAACATGGAGAAGACTCATTATGCTAGCAAGAAATACCTACACAAAATCATATGTGAATGGCCAGTAATGATAGGTAAGATACTTCTTCATACCAACAGAAACATATATAAGATTTGTATATAGTAGATGGCCAGACATAATAAGTAAATACTTGTAGCTTTAAGCTTATGGGTGCATTGATAGGATGCCAACTATCTGGCACTAAGACAAACATAAGAAGCAATGTATATAAGTCTAATATACCAACGAAGAGATGGGATGACAACCTTCTATCATTGAGTATACATAAACTTGGAAAGAAAGGAAATGAAAACTGAACAAACAAAGTGAAAGAAGCTCGATGTCAAGATATATTCATGGACATCTCCAAATGATGAAATGTACAAGTCTTCAAGAATAGAACCACAGTCCTCAGACCGTTTCCCCTCCCCCCCCTGGTGTCTTATAATTCTTAGGCTTTTATAGCCTTTACATCAAGGTTTCAAGATCCTAATTTAATGGATCTGAAATACCAAAAATAAACATAATCAATTTGATCTTTTAGCATAAATGATCCAATTTTATCATCATAAGTCGAATTTGACAACCTGGAGAATTATTTGGCAACCTGCTGGTGAAAATCACAGATTTCGAAATCTGTCTTTGATGGCTGGGCAATTTCTATCAAGAATAAACCTGCCATTTGGCTTCATTCCCTTACCATATGCCTTCAAAACTTGATGAAGAGAATGATCTAGCTTCTGATAATTATTATCTTTAATTTGAGATCATTCCCACAGATTCTGGAAACGAAAAAACGCGATCTGGGTAGAAAGAAGACCGATTTGGACTCTTAAGAGCTTTCAGTGACTTACTAGTCATGTATTTTTCCTTTTAGCCGCTGAAATTTAGAGCTTTTCGGCGGCTCATTACACTGTAAATTTCACATTAACCGCCGAAAGATGAAATTAACTTTTGGCCTATTTTTAGAGGTGAAATCTTCATTTTATTGAATTTATGTGAATTTGAGCTTTTCTCAAAACCTCTAAAACTTTAAGATTTAAAAAAAACTCTTCTACCTAATGATCCTCTTATCATGTGATTTGGGAAATATTAGCAAGTTATTTTTGATCGCTAACATCTGGCTCCAACTGGGATGGAGACCTCCCTGCGAGGTTTCCAAGAACCACAGATCTAATGCCTTTCCATAAAAATAAAATCTGAACTTAATGTCTAGTGTTCCATTGGGCATGGAGTCAGTATTCCATTGGGCATGGAGTCAGCTATTCACCTCTTTCTGAAAACCTTCCATGACCTGTATAGATGATCTCTATATATCTTCTAGACTGATATATAATACGTCTGTATTTCTCTCAACCTCTGTTATGCTTCATACACATTACAAGTATGTATGTCGTTCTATTGTTGCAGTGGAAGAAAACCTGGTGAAATGAAATGTTAATCTGATTCCATATGAAATTCCTTGTACCTTTGTTTCTATTCATCACTAGAGTGACCACTTTCTTTCCATGAAGCGCATCTACAAAACCTTTACCTCTGTATACACCTTTATTTTCTGTTGCTTGTTGATGTTTCAGGGATCCTTGGATTTTTTCACAATACTTGTAGCATGTAGCATCTCTGAACATCTGGGAAATCTCAGGCTGAGGTTTCAGATATGCTATATCATTGAGCTCTTTCTTGAGCATAATTTTCCCCTTCTTTATCTGCAAAACAATGTCAATATTTGCAATACAATGGAATCGGGTTTGGGGGAAACAAACTCAGCACCAGTAGAAGGAGTCTAGGGCTCGGCAAAGATAAAGGTGAGATATGAGGAATGTGCTTGAGTAGAGGCCCAAATTTTAGGAAGCTTAAGAGACACAAGGGGTTTCAAATCTTTTCTGTGGGTCACATTCGACTAGGAAGATTAAGGATAGGTCGCGTGATGAGGAATAGTCGAGTTAATCATAGAGGAGAACTTTGAATGAAGATCAGATCCAAACATCATGGAAAAATAGGAGATTTGATAAATCTAGGGTTAGCTAAATCAAATCAAATAATGATTATGGCATAAATGGATCGACCAAACCTCAATGATATTTCCTAGCATTTATTTCGGCGGTTAACTGATCAAGATGGCACCTGTACTTTGGCGGTTGAAGACCTTGTTTTGACGTGCTAACTGTTTAGCATGCTCTGCAATTTCGGTGGCTTAGAACGCCCTGAGATTTCGGTTTTAGCTGTCGAAAATTAGTACTTTCGATAGCTTACAACACTTTGAAACATACCCCTTAGCCACCGAAAACTGTCTTTTGCGATTATTTATCAATGAAGTGCTGACTCAAGAACTTTCATAAAATATAAGTCTAAAGCTCTTCCAAAAGACTCTTAATAAATCTTCTCTCTAATGGCCATCTTGTATGTGATGTCTCAATAATTTGTAGGTTATTTTTGGGAAATAACATCGTCAAGACCTGCCTTTATTCACACAAGGTGACTGATACATCTGTTGCAAACTAGAGAAAATAAATGCTCGGGCAACGAGCTTATTTCCTACCCTACTCTACTCTAACCAGTTCTGCGATTGGTTAAGTGAATGTTGATTTCCATAGCAGCTATCCAAGCAATTTTAACACTGAAATAATCTCATCATTCACACTGATCAATAGTTGATGTTTGAAGTGTAACAAGAATGATAAGAATCCATTCACAAAACCAAACTCACCAGAAAACATGTGCAAGCTTAGAAGTTTGAAACTTTCAATTTCTTTGAAATGTATGATTCTATGAAGGCCGCCACTGGGTCTTTAAAACACAGATCTGAAATATATTGATCTTCGGGAAACAACTGTATATCTATGGCAACCTCTTGCTCAGCCATGACTATTCTTCTGTTAGAAGATTGATTAACTTCTTGTTCCTTTGTGATTACATTGTGATCATCAAACACTATGACCTTCTCTTCAGAAAAGTTTTCAGAGGATGATGATAGAGCAGTGTTTGAATGACAGAGATCATGATCAGTTTTAAAAATGTAATTGTCTATACAATCATTAGTTATCATAGGTTCAACATGCTTTGTAAACTGATCATAAATTTTACATGAATACCTGTTTCTGGAATACTCTGCAAAAGTTGATGAATTTGATTCACATTCTGAAGTAGTTTCAACTACTTGTTGTTGTTCTAAAACTGCCTCATAGTCATTACCTTCCTGTTCAAAATATGAATTATATTGACATTATGTTGGCTCAAGTAGATGCAAATTTTCAAAATCAGCCTGCTCTCAAATCCTCCTGGAAACAATGATGTTCTCCTCGATCTCTAGAGCATCTTCAAACACGATCTTTAAGGATGAAGACTTTCTTTCTAGTAGAAAAAGAGCAAGTTCTGAATGCAACCCCATAGCATAATAAATCATGGCAGCTTTCTCTGTAGGCTGGATCTCCAAAGGCATACCATAGTAAATGCTGCAAAATCTTCAATTGAAAACAAGCAAGGATTCATTTTGTTGTTTCTTCAAGGCATAGAAGTCATCAAGGTATGAATCTGCTGATTTGTTTTCACCCCAATACTTCATAAAAACATTTGAGAACTTGATCCAAGAACCAATAGAATCATCTCTTAGACCCTTAAACCATAGAGCAACATCTCTGATCAAAGATTTTGAAAAATATCTCATGATCACATCTTCATGAACAATCTAAAAACGATCAACAAAATCCAAAAAGGATTCCAAGTGTCTCTCAGCTGAAGCTTGATTCTCTTCGGAAAACCAAGAGAGATATTCATAACAGTTAACAGGATAAGGATGAAGAAGAGAGGGAAACTTTAAAGGCTTAAACATCTTCATCCTAATTTTAATCTGAAAGGTTGTAGGCTGATCATGAGGGATATCAAGTCGTTGACAAGGTTCAGAAAATTCGGCAAGAGGAATTGAAATCTGACAGGGTTTTGAATCAATTTTGATTTCCTCAAGATCATATGGTTTATCAAAGACATGAGGTATTGAACAACATAATTCATTTTTAGGAATAGATGGTGATGAAGGTATTGAATCAACATCTAGAATATGGGGCTGTGGGATTTTCTCTTCTAAGGTTGGATATATAAAAGAGGGATGATAATTTTCTGAATATACGAAACATAAAATAATTATCTTTACATGCAAAGGAAAAAGCATGAAAGAGTTAATAAAGAACAGTAACAATTCATGAAGTAAACTGATGAATTGATACTTTGATTAAGCATTCAACCTCTTCATCTTCTGTCAACCAGATCTTCCCCAGTGGAGTCTTGAATGTAGAGTCGCCAGGCAAACGATTACAGTGGAATCTTATGTCTGTCTCTTGTTTGCCATCAAAAAATAGATCTATGTTGTTCTCCCAGGGAAACTCTGCTTTCACTTTCGTTCCCTGGCAACGATGCCATTTTGTTATCACTCCAAGAAATCACTCCCTGACTGTAGAAGAGTGTAAGCTTGGTAACTTAAATAGATCAATAAACTGTGGAGGAAAAAGGATCAAATCCGATGACATTATAAACTCACATCCATTTAGAAAGACATGGGTCACTTGAAAGACCAAGGCTTTCAACTATGCTGCTTAGAAGGTTTTAATAAATGTGTGAAAACATGGAGAAGACTCATTATGCTAGCAATAAATACCTACACAAAAGCATATGTGAATGGCCAGTAATGATAGGTAAGATACTTCTTCATACCAACAGAAACATATATAAGATTTGTATATAGTAGATGGCCAAACATAATAAGTAAATACTTGCCGCTTTAAGTTTATGAGTGGACTGATAGGATGACAACTATCTGGCACTAAGACAAACATAAGAAACAATGTATATAAGTCTAATATACCAACAAAGAGATGAGATGGCAGCCTTCTATCATTGAGTATACATAAACTTGGAAAGAAAGGAGATGAAAACTGAACAAACAAAGTGAAAGAAGCTCGATGTCAAGATATATTCATGGACATCTCCAAATGATGAAATGTACAAGTCTTCAAGAATAGAACCACAGTCCTCAGACCGTTTTCCCCCCCGGTGTCTTAGAATTCTTAGGCTTTTATAGCCTTTACATCAAGGTTTCAAGATCCTAATTTAATGGATCTAAAATACCACAAATAAACATAATCAATTTGATCTTTTAGCATAAATGATCCAATCTTATCATCATAAGTCGAATTTGACAACCTGGAGAATTATTTGGCAGCTTGCTGGTGAAAATCACAGATTTCGAAATCTGTCTTTGATGGCTAGGTGATTTCTGTCAAGAATAAACCTGCCATTTGGCTTCATTCCCTTACCATATGCCTTCAAAACCTTATGAAGAGGATGATCTAGCTTCTGACAATTATTATCTTTAATTTGAGATCATTCCCACAGATTCTGGAAACGGAAAAACGCGATCTGGGCAGAAAGAAGATCGATCTGGAATCTTTAGAGCTTTCAGCGGCTTACTAGTCGTGTATTTTGCCTTTTAGCCGCCGAAAGTCAGAGCTTTTCGATGGCTCATTACACTGTAAATTTCACATTTAGCCACTGAAAGCTGAAATTAACTTTTGGCCTATTTTTAGAGGTGAAATCCTCATTTTATTGAATTTATGTGAATTTGAGACTTTCTCAAAACCTATCAAACTTTAAAATTAAAAAAAAAATATTCTACCTAATGATCCTCTTATCATGTGATTTGGGAAATATTAGCAAGTTATTTTTTATCGCTAACAACAGGGACCACCATTCATGAGGGGTTCTGAAACAATTGGTCTTACACATACACCTAGGGATTCCAGAGCCAGGGGCAGGTATGAGGACACTTCCATTGGTGTTTCAGGAGTGGATGACATCCATATAGAGGTTGACCTAGCAGTACACCTTGGATACATGATGATGTAGGAGGATACAGAGGCTTGTATGAGTATACAAGGGAATATGATGATGATAGATGGTTCACAAGAGCATGCAGAGGTGTACATCGAGATTCAGGAGGATGCATTGGATTGCAAGAAGGATACATGTTTAGTGGAGCATGGAGATTCCTCTCCCTTGCAACAGTACATATTTTTGGGAGATCACCTTCACAGTAGTAGCAACTATATGAGTGATGATGGAGGGAGAGTGATTGACCAACAGGTTGTGGAGTTATCGACGGTTGTATCCGATGGTTGGAGTTTAGTGATGAGTACAAGCGATTATTCACCATAGGTACCAATGGATGAGCTTTTGGTCAATTCCTTAGGATTGACCAAAGCATATGATACTTCCAAGGCCTACAGACGATTGCAGTTATTTCTGTTAGCCTTTCTCGATATTTTCATCATTCACAACAACACATGGGGATATAGACAGTGATAGGGGAGATGGAGAGTTGATAGGCACAAACCTTCTGACAAGAGTGAATTTATTACATACAACAGGATAGGGGAGGATCATCAGAGATAGACAATTGAGGCCTTGGGCGTGATGGAGAGTATCTTAGTCCATGGGACAGAGGATATCTCAGAGGTTGATACAAATTCAGATTCTCATTGGGATGAGGATGGAGGGCTTCCAATGGTTATCAATATGGCACATCAACAATTAGTGGGGATTGGAAGTGATGAACTTCCAAATTTTCCATGGGATCCGAGATTCCATCTGGTAAGTTGTTTGCTTCATCTTATGATGGCCCGGGTTGCGCCAGAGAGCAACATACTTCACTCTTGGATTATTTTGAGAGGGATTGCTGGGATTTGTTCTATGTGGCGAGACAAGTTCTCCTTGTTGATACTTTTGATCGAGTATGGCGATGGATGGGCAAATTTTGGTTCCACATGGATATCTTTACAGGTTCAACTTCTTGATAGCAGGCCCAATTATCACAGGTATTTTAGCATGAGGATCCAGGAGTGGGCGATCCAGTATGTATACGTTGGGTAGACAGTCATGATCATAGTAGTGCAGCTTTAGCGTGATGGTCCCTTTCAGAGATTAGCATGGGACCCTAGGATTACAGGGCTGGGCATTTCATTGACTGATGGAGGTGAGTGGATCTTTGCAGGGGAAAATCACTTTGATTTTCCATTGAGCTTCAGTTTTGGGGGGAGCACGTCACTTGTTGGTGATTTGTTGAGGATTGGTAGTACCTCACTATGGAAACAACACGTTCAGTCGGTGGAGGCCGTGTTAGGTTTGGTATGGTCTTGGAGGTCAGACTCATTTATGGTGGACGTCGTGTGTTATTTGTAGGAGACTCATGGTGTTGATATCTTACAGGACTATACTTCATAGGGAATTGTAGTTCACATCTTGATATGGGATCCAGGGATTAGAGTGTTGGATAGTCCAAATTTTGATGGGGTTGAGATCCGAGTAGAGTGGTTGCTTGGGGAGTTGACTGAGGATCATGTACACATGATCATTCTACTCAGTAGGAGCATTTGGGTATCATGTATGGTGATCACTTGGAGGGGCCATGTCTTGAGGAGAGCTTACTATAGGTCACACAGGTGGATATGGGATCCTGGTATCACATACAGATTGATTTAATTATTTCTTGAGGACAAGCAATATTCTAGCAAGGGGGTCTGTAATGTCCCCATTTTTGGACATTATTATGTTACAGAGTGTTATGCTTACCAGAGTAGCCAGATGGGGGTGACAACGAATTCAAGAGATATTGAGGGGTTTTATTGGGCCCTACTTGCATCGTTCATCATATCTCATCACCAGGATCCATTCTGCACAACTTGGCTTTGGTTCTGTTGCATTCCAACGATTTCTGTAATTTTGAGTTATTATGGGTCATATTTTAATTAATTTCACTAAGAATGCCATTTTTGACATAATACTTGGAGAAACCTCTTAGTGTAATAGGTCATCGGAATCGAGAGGAAGAGCACTACATGATTAGATGATGAGAAGTGACTTTCAGTGGTCGGAGAAGCCATAGGGATGAATAAACCACTTTTTAGAGGCAAAAAGGTCAATTAATTAACAAAGTGATTTAATTAAAGAATAATAAAAATAACGTAAAAGTCACTTGGAGGGAAAAGGTGAACAAGGGGGATAAAAAAGATATAGGACCCTCTATTCTCTCATTATGTTGTTATCATTTTGATGTTTGGCTTCTTGCTAGAGAGCCCATGCACTTGGGGGTTTTGAGGGTTTTGACTGAACAAACCCTAGAGAGCAGATCGATGGTGAAATATTCCACCTTTCCTGATCCAAGCTTGGTCACGGAGGTGAAAGATCCTTCCCTCACCATTCTAAATCAGTTACTATTCATTCACATGGGCAGTCGAGGAAGAAGGGCACATTTCTGGTGGGTTTCTGTAGAGCTAGGGCACACTTGTTTGAGTGAGGAGTTTGTGGTGGATGGTAGACATCATATCTGAGAGATATCTCACTTCATAAGTATTCATTATCCCCAGGGTGCCTCTTTGCATCAATATTCAAGGGTATTCTTCAACCATTTCATTCTATCTTCTAATGGGGCGCATTTGCTCTTCAGGAGGGTGCATTCTTCATATTGGATATGCTCTTTTGGAGGGTGAGATCTCACCCAACAGTTAGGAGATTCATCAGAGGATTGTCTTATTCCTTGATCTATCATTTAGTAGTGGGGTTCAGTGATTCAGAGGCCATATCCTTGGAGTTCTATTTCTTGGCTTGCTACAGCTAGTGAGGGGCGCATTGTGCTAGGGAGGAAATCACATCTCAGCTAGGGGCAAGTTGGATCTTCTAGATCTTTAGTGTTCAGCTTGAGGAGGCTTTTGGAAGCCTATATCTTCATCTCTCTATTGTATCTCAGGGGCATCATCAACTACACACTCTATTCTATTATATGTATTCTAGATCTGCTCCATTTTGTATGAGGACAACTATTATCATAAATAACACTCATATATGAGGTATTTGTGGCTATTTCATGTGTTACTTCTTATTGCATCTTATTATGTATCCATTATTGTTATGCTCCTATTATTTATGTTCTACAAAACTTAATAAAACCCTCATAGCGCACTTGAGAAGACAATCATACAAACTGTTTGATGAAATATCACAACCAAAAAACACATAAAACCTCAATATTCCAAGCAATATTGATTGGGAACATTACATAATTGCCCAAATAGTATTAAACATATCTCTCTAAACCCTTCCATATATTAAACTTAACTTTAAATATTTCAACCTAATGCCCCTTTTATCCAATCCCCCTTTTATCCCCGAGTAAAGTTCATAAATTCCAATCAACTATTTGCCTTTATTTTCACCCTTAACATCTAACCATAAGTAATCTCTAAGTATATACTCTAAATGATTGAAATGTGTGTTTTTATGAGAAAGATAAGCGTCAAAGGTTGAAGGGGCTTTCTAGCAAACTTGAAATCTTCCCTAAACCTTATTATGCCCTTTAATAAGCTTATTATTGGATTTTCTAATCAGTTAGTTTCACATATTATTTGAAAAGGATTTTAAGCCTTGAACACCCAAGTATCTTTTAAAAATTGTGAGAAAAGCAATTTTTCAACATTACGATATCACCCCGTCATGTGAATTTGCATAGTAAGCATTTTGGACTTTTCACAACCTAATATAGAAATTGAGGCTAATAGTGTATTTGAATGTGGTCCATTAAAATTTTCCAAAATCATGGGTGCATCGTTAACAAATTGAAGGCCAAGTAATTCTTAGCAAGTGGGGACCTCTTGTGAGATGTTTAAGATTAAAGTGCAAAGCTTTTGCAATAATAACAAACATGGATGAGGTGAGAGGACATTGTGGTTCATATCTTAAGGGAAAAAAT
>ML839066.1:21747-39776 GCA_009831015.1 Picea engelmannii
TGCAAACCCTAACTAACCTAGCGTCTAACCCTAGCTGATTTCTAACTAACCTAAATGAGTTGACATCCTGCTAATTTGGAACTTTTGCTTGGATAGAAAGGTGCGGCCTTGTCTTCTCATCATAGCCGTGGAGTTTATTTGTACTTTTGTTGGTTGATTTTGACAAAACGTTGCTCCTTGGCTAGCTAACCTGCAGAACAACAAAATTTATATAGGGCTGACATCATACCCTTTAACGTTGATTATACTTGCTAACGTTGTGACATTTGGCATCCTTTTTGATTGGCATTAAGTTATTAATTGCATGTGTAAGCTGATTTGCCTAAACGTTTCACTCAATTGTCTTGTTTCTTGACCTAAGTTGATGCTAGACGTCACGCTTATTTGATCTTTGCCTTGGCTGAAAACGTTGTGACTTCTACCACTTAATTTGATAGATCTTGAGGCATTGATTACATCCATAAGCTATTTTGACAAAACGTTGCACTCATTGTCTTTCAAAGTGTCTCAACCCTAAGGCTGACGTCATACCTACTGCAGAAATAATATAGGTGATGCAGCATTCTTATGTATATGAGATGATCTGACATGTTTATTGCATTGATGATATGATACAGGGTTTAATTACAAACATTGAATGCTCTTATGCTTTATTGAAGAAGTGATATTAATCTTTTGTCTTTATTGAGCCATCATTGACTTCGTCAATAATAGCACTTAATCATTTGCTCATATATACATGATAAAGATAATCATCGATTTTATGAAGTACTAACCCACTGCAAAGCACATTTTCTAGTTTTCTTTGTCTTGTCTCGCAAACAGGTGCAATCATCAGTGGAAGACTTCTTCTCGATTATCCAATACTTGGGCAGAAATCTGTTAAAGGGAACTTATTTGACTTGGTCCTTTACCCTTTAGCCCTTCATCAACCCAGATTGCCTTAGGGATGTCTCCCTTGGATTAGCCCTCCTAAATAGAAAGAGCTCCCCATTGAGGTGACAGTGGGTGGGGAAGCTCTTGTTACGCCGGTTTCAAGCCTTGACTCAAGCTCCTTATACCTTTCCTACAAACCGTGCGATAACAGACCTCTCAATTTGAAATAATATTGTTCAATATATGTATTCCACTAACATTGTTATGAATTTAAAAGTGATAAAATAATCCATAGTCTTAATGTCATTGCCTTTCTCAAAATTTTACAAGACGTTCAAAAATGTAATGGGCTTTAATTCTTAACCAACAATTAACCCCTTACTTTTAGCTCCATATGACCTCTATTTAGCCCAATTCTAAAGCATCCATGTTAAAGGCTTCAACATAAAAATGCAACAAATGTTGAGCAATCAATTCCATATTTTCTTAGGCATGAATTATGTAACAAACTTGCTATTCCTTTTAATGATTAATGGGAAGATAAATGTGCAATAAAACTTTGTCTTTCGGTAGGGTTTTACCCTAGTCACCATAGTGGCCCTCGTCCATCTACCATCACAAAGTTGAACCCACCTTCTTAATTGGAAATGATCAAAGTTGTTTTGGATACCTTTGCAAAGTTTATTATGGCATTAGCCTCATTTAGTATGATGTTGTTTGGCAATGTATGTCAGTGTCATTGGTAGTGTTTACAAGATAACCCTCCAAACATTTGTCCAATATCTTTGTTTTTGGATGATATGTTGAACTTATCACTATTTTTGTTTCTATTATCTTCCACAATTCCTTACAAAAATTGTTGGTAAATTTTGGATGTAAGGAAATCCATTAATATTTCTTCCCATCTTTGATTAAGTATGTGTAACATAGGGATGCTTTTTAAATCAAGCACAAACTAACACATACTTGTGAAGGATAGAAATCTTATGTTGTCTATGCATGTAAGAGAAAATCAAAGATCTCATTGATAAGTGCATATCAGGCTAGTGCATATAGAGGAAAGGGAAAGACCTTTAATGTCCACCCACCTTGTGTCACGTTCCACAACAAAAGAAAAGATCATGCAAGGAAAATGCTTGTGAAGTAAGCATTTAGAGCATGACACATGCTTACTTCCATATCAATACTCTTTCATAACAGAAGAAAGAGGTGATTCCATGACAAAGAAGGTAGTGACCAACTTGGAAGATAATGTGGCCACCTAGGGTGTCGACGCATGTACACTTCAATGAATCTGGGTTACCACATGTTAGTGAGAGAAAATCAAAATTGCTCAAATTCTACAAACTTTGAAATGATGGGTAAACATGTTAGGGTATTGTAACTGCTTCTTTGGAAAATGGTTGGGAGGTCGTTGGCCTTCCACATACACGAGATAAGAAAGGATAAAATGCATGTCTATGAAGGAAAAGGGGTTGGACCAAGTTTAAACAAAGGGGATAAGGAAGTTCATGAGTAGTTTGGATTAGAGGTTCCCCTGGTTTGAATAGTGATAGAGGAGATAGAACATCAACCACAAGTCAGTTCGACATCAGATTTGCATTGTTTGTAAACACTAGAGACATTAACTTAGACAAGAGTAGATTCATCGATTCGTGGAAGAGGTTTGATTACAATGAGTTCAACATTTATCATTGTAAATTGAGTTTCCAGTATTCAAAATCTAGAGAACCTTCTAACTAACAAAGCACCATTAATAGTAACCAAAGCAAGATAACCATTTTGAAGCTAGAATTTTCCCAATTTGGGGTTTTTCTGGGGTATCTCTTATGTTATCTTTGTATGTGTGATTGTACCATTTAATTATATTAGCATAGACTTGTTAAAGAGGACACTATGATTGTTAATGCACAATAGGTTATTGTAGGTAAGGTTTTGCAATTTTATTATTCCACATATTAACATTTGTGTTGGTGAATCATTTTGGCAATAGGTCTTTGATTATAAATCATTGTGAAAGAGGTCCAACAATTTCTCCAATTTCTTAATTTCTTGATTTATTTTCCATGTGACCATTTGTTTAAGAATAATCTACAAAACTGGTTGTTGTTAGATTTAACACCTCCTCTTTGTCAAAAGTGTTCCACCATGTAAAGGATTCTACTTCTACTTTTTGTTTCTACATTTTGTGTTTATGATGAAAAAAGTATATTTACAGAGTAAAGTGTTTAGAATATAAGACTTATATGTGTAATAAAGTCACTTTATTGACTTAGGTTATAAAAAATAGAGTTTTGGTTATGATTAGTTTTTAGATTTTAGGGTTTTGAACAATTTTTTTTTTCAATCTCTTTATAAGAGCATTGAATCTCATTTTAATAAACTCATGCATTGATTATTCATGATATCAATATTGCTTAAAAATCTCTTTTTTTTAAAGGGATATTTTCTTTATGGGAAATGGCAATTGTTTTGCTATTCAATTTTGAATCAAAAACAACTTTCCAATACATATAGGCTCGAAGCCATTACAACATATTCATTTTTTAACTTTATTCATGTCATTATGGTAACTGAACCCAATTGGGGAGGATAACAATCATTCCTCACAATCATCCAAGCTACACCCAATTGACTTAAATCTCTCATATGCTTTGTGATGTAACCATATCTACCATTTCTATCTCTTATAACATGGTATTACAATGAAGATAGCTCCTCATGGCCAAGTTTAAGCAATCGATTGCCACTGGGCGAGAGGATTATGAGACAGAGGCAAATCACATATCAAGGAAACCACCATGACATGTTGAAAGAATCTACCACAAACCGCACAGATGCTCTGATAGAGTTATACACAGTCATCTTTTCATGCTTGAGAAGAGCCACATACCCAATCGCCAAGGAAAAGTAAAGTTGATTTTGTTTTATTGAGAGGATATGCCACCAGTCCTAATCTAGCTGCCATCTTAACCGCTGTCAAAGGATCTGCACGTGAAGGAGCCTTCATACATTCAATGCGACAATTTATGGGATTAAGTTGTAGCCACGAATTATTGGCACTGTCATTGTCCACCATATGGGATTAAGCCGTAACAACGAATTGTTGGAGCCAACATCTCAAAGGAGTCGTCACCACCACAAAAAAATGTTGTAATTGCCATTTGAAGGAGCCATCGTACAGATTTCTAACCAGTCGCTAGCCACCATACAATTTTCGTATGCCCACCGTACATCTACCAGTTAGCATGTTGTACATAAGTAATTAAATCAGTCATGCGGTACAACGACCACCAATTCTAATTTGCACAGGTACATTCCAGAATTCAAAATTTTCTCTTTTGGTTTCCAAAAGAGTTTACACAGATTTTGTTTCTTTCCGTGGAAATCCCATTAGAAAATATTTTGGTTTTAATTTTCACACCCGGAAAGTAAAAATTCAGATGCAACTGTGGAACAAAAACATGTGGGGAATAGTAAAAAGACTGAGCAATCACTTACATATCCAAATAAATTACAAAGCAGAAATGATCACTTACATATCCAAATAAATTACAAAGCAGAAATGATAAATCCGAAGCCATTATTGGCCTTTCCCTCTTAGATTTAGAGTTACGTCATATAGATCTGGAAAAATAATCGAAGGAAATCTGGGATACTCTGAATTCACCATTTGAACCAAAAGCTGTGAATGCAAATTTTTTATATTCAAGATGTTTTCCTTCTAAATACAACGATGTTGTTCTCACTCTCAACAAAATGTCTTCACAAATTCTAGAAGATATGGTTTCTTAGATAAAGAAAAGAGAACCATTGTAGGGGATACCAAAGGTGATCCTCAACTTGAGATTGCATTATACTCATGAAACAATTGTAGTAGATCAACTAAAGACAAGGGGGAGATGGAATGTTATTATTTCAAGGAAATGGGTCGCACATCTTGAAAATATAGATTTTGAGCTAATGATGTTCTCAAGAAAAAGCTAAAGGACAAACCCCATGTAGCAAATGTAATAGTTGTTGAAGATCCACTAAATGTAGACAATGGTGATGACCTTGTTGAAAAAATGAGATTGTATGCATTATAAGAAGCTCACACTTTAAAGGCGAGAGAATGGATGGTTGTCCAAATAGTTTGGGAGTTTGTGGATCTTGAGAATTATACCCTCACAAGGGTTATGAGACAACAAGATGGAGCATTGTGATGTTCAATATGGATGGATGTCCAATAATTTAGGAGATTTGTAATTCAAGAGTTTAAGGAGGTGGAATATGGAAACTAAGGAATACGACTCGGGAGATACACCTTTACGAGAGTTGTTATCACAGGATTTGTAGTTGTGCAAAGCCCAACACAAGATCCCCAAATCTTGCGTAACTATAGGAAATCCTACAACTGTCACCTTAGTAAGAAATCCCCTTGTTTTAGTGATGGAAGAGGTCCACCACAAGAGAGGCTTCCTTGGTGACCTCAAGGGATCAAAGTAGCAAGTTTGATAGCCAAGTCTACCACCCCCTCTCTTGATCATCTAAGTCAAGGTTTAGGTCAAAAGGAGAAGAGGTATATAGTTCGTATGAGTACCTACCTGGAACAAGAACAATTACAACATATATATCATGATTTCCAAGTGCAAGTATGCAATTAAAACCTCACTAAACACTAGACAATGAAAATTGGTTGTATCTGGTACAAAATTGCAGTGGTACAACAATTTATAACATCAAGTACAAGTTTGTAACAACAACAATAAATACACTTAGAAATTGCAACGATTTGCCATGAAAATTTAGCATATATCTAATAGATCAATATCCAATTGTTCCAAGCAATTTATGAGTATGTTTTACCACTATTAGAGCAATGTATGTAGAGATTAGTGTATGTTAGGATGGTTGTAGCAACTTTTGTACCAACAACAAGTAAATTAGTAAGTTAGCTTAGGTTAGAGTTAGCAAAGTTAGTAAAAATCTCGAGAGAATGAAAATTAAGAGTTTGTTGATCACTTTCACCACAAGAGAGCTTAAATGATTAGTGCCTTAGGGATATGGAGTCTTTTACGACGACAATACAATATGTTTGGAGATTATAGTAGCAAGATCTAAGAGGTAGGGTTTGAAATCTAAGGTGTTAGCACATTAGGGCCCTAGATTTCAAGCCTTAACGAGAAGGATTGCTAGAGTGCAAGCACTTTTGGGCTCTAGCAACCTTTTCTCTCTTCTTAAGTCCTTCAATTATGTCACAATCAAGAGTCTAGAATAAAACTCCTAAAGTGATAGCACTTTAGGGCTTTAGGAGCTTAACCCTAGGTAGGATTTCATTCAAAAATTTATGGATTATATTAACCTTGTGAGAGGAGAAAGCACTTATGCTCCTCTCTTAGGGTTTTGTCAAGCAAGATTCTTCAATATGAACAACTAAAATTTACCATAAGCACTCAATAGCATGAAATGAAATTGTAGAATTCTTCTTACTTCACCAAGATTTGTCAAGAACAAACCCTAATTGCAACAATACCATCCAAAAAATCAACAAAGAATGATCCACACTTTTCCTCCAAGCATAACACATTTGTAGAAGAGAGAGATAACCAAGAATAAGTCAAAAATTTCAGTCATAGTGCTCTCACAAAGCTGAGAGGATGTGATGATAAAATGAGTCTTGGATAGCCGTATTTATATGGGAAATACTAGCCACCAAAAGACTCTAATGAAAAGTCACGACTTTACACAAGAGGGATGACTTCTTTAATTTTCCCTTTCAATTTACAAAAAATGAATTTTACATAAAATAAAACCCTGAAGAGGGTGGCGTCATGCCCTAGTAGGGTGATGCTAGGCTCATGGCAAGAGACATCAAGGCTGAAAAGGTGGAATGCTAGGACTCCAAAGGCTATATGTCACTCTCTCAAGTGCTAAGGTCCATGCTACATGCATCCTCCATCAATCCATCAAGCAATCCATCAAAATCCTAGCCCCTATGTGACATCATGGGATACGAAGGTTGTTGATATTATGGTAGTTGCGGGAGGTATTTAATTCCACGTGTAAACTTGACGAGGATAGAATACTCCGTGAAGCAAGAAGAAAACCTGATGAGTTGGCTAATAACCCTAGAAGACTTGTCGGCTCAAGAAGATAATTTATATTAGGTTATTATCCTCCAAGAGAAGAAGTCGGCCAGAAATAATAATATATACTGAACAAATAGATACCCAGAATGAGAAGTCGGCCCAGGCAGTTAGCCAAAATTAGTATAAATATAGGAGGCCAGTTCTCATTCTGACAGGCAGTCTCAGTATTGCAGAGCAACACTTGTGCGCATTGCAGTTGCCCAGTTTTTGTGCAGGTTTGGAGGAGAGTTGTCGTTGCAGTTGCTGCAACTAGCAGTTACGCTTGGACTATCTCTTGATTAGGGTTTGGACTATTTGATCAGCTCTTGTTGGTGCGCTATCCTTGGGGAAAGATGCACTACCCTTTGTTTGGCTATCTAGCCTAGGGTTTGCTTCCAGAGTGATTCTTTGTCAAGGTTAAGGTGCTCGAAGGGTGGCTTCGGCCTATGGTTGGGTGACAATAGTGATATTGTCAATGGTAAAATGAGCACATCCATTATATTCTAACAGGTTATGGGCCCACACCTCCTTCATTCAATCTAACCGCTAGAAGGAAACATATCCAGAAGGATATTAAGCTCGTTGAAGAACTACCACTAGGGTTTCTAGCAGGAGTAGTCACCAAGCATTGTTGCTAGGGTTACTAGTAGGTGCAGTTGCAGAAACCCTAATCCTCTCGTTGAGGCACCTTAAGTGAATGGATCGACCTAATCTGTGGATAGATCAGTGCACCCTAGCCTAACGCATCTCCTGGTACTCTCAGCAAGCCAAGATGTCAAGTTTGAGTTTGTGGTCAAATCTAGGGTTTGACCAAGTCAAAGAAACCATGACTTATTCTATGAAGTCAGAGAACAAGTTAGATGGAGCCTCTAACTTCAGAGCGTGGAAGACAAGGATTGACCTCATCCTTGCCAAGAATAAAGTGTTGGATATCGTAAAAGGAAAGATCGTGAAACTAGAGTTTGAAGAAGGAAAAGAGAAGGAACCACAGAACATTGCAGTTATGGAGAAGTTCAGAGACGGTGACATCAATTCCATGAGTATCATAGTGGATTCTATAAAAGACCACTTGATACCCTACATCTCCCATCTTGACTCATCGAAGAAGATGCACGATGCCCTAACAAACCTCTTCTCAGTCAAAAACATTGGACAAGTAATGAGTCTGAAGAATGAGCTCCGTGACATGAAAATGAATGATGATGATAACATAACATCATACTTTGTGAAGATCTCCCAGTTAAGAGATCAACTAAAAGCTATTGAAGAGATCACTTCAGAGAAGGAATTGGTAAACATAGTACTCAATGGTCTTCCCAAAACGTGGGATGCATTTTCCGCAAGCATGAACACAAGAAAGGAGTATCCGACATTTGAAGAACTTTGGACTTGTTGTGCTCAAGAAGAATCAAGGATCAGTGCAAAAGAGAAACCCCAAAAGAAGTACGATGATCAAGCCTTCACAACAAGATTCAAGAAATTCAGGAACAAAAGGAAGTTTGGTTCAAAGAGGAAGACAAATCAAGAGAAAGATATTTCAGAAATACAATGCTTCAACTGTCGAAAGTATGGTCACTACAAGAATCATTGTCTCGAGCTAAAGAAAAGGAAGGAGAAACATGACACATCAATTGCTGAAGAAAAAGAACCTACAAAGAAGACTAAGCATGATGAAGAAGACTTCTTCTTCTAAAGGTAACAATACTCTTCTTATTTCTTGTACATATCTTGTTTGCATAGTCTTTGTACATATCTTGTATATCTATCTCTTGGAAGATAATGTGCTCCAAGAAGAACTATACCTATGGAAGAACAACAAGATAAGGATTGACATCATTAGATAATACATGAAAGAATGAAATACATCAAACAAATCATGTGGAAGCTATTGCAAGATAAGTCGAATCAATCATGAATAGACTTAGAAGAAGCAAAGACATAAAGAAGTCAACAATCAAGAGGAAATTGGAGAAAGACTTATGATGTTTTGTAGAAGACAACAAGACGGAAGCATGGACTCGGTTAGACATAGAGAACCAATTATATATTGCAGAAGACAATAAGGATTCAGAAGGAAGCGTGGACTTTGTTAGATGGAGGGAGCCGATTATATGCACTCATACATGAAGCAAGGATTAGGAGGGAGATAATCCTATGATCCATTGAAGATGATGAAGTATATATCCATGGTAGTAACCATGAAAGACAATATGTGCTCAGTTCAACCTCAAAAGAAGTCTTCTTCGAAGAGAAGCCTTAAAGAATCCCTGGTTGTCCATCCAGATCTGTGATCCTATGATAAAAGAAAGAAGTGGAATATTTAGGGCATGGAATCTATAAGAAACTCCATGGACCCAAAAGCTAAAGAAAAACATGAGGAAGAACATGAAGATTCCAAGAAAGAAGAGAAGCCTGAACAACTAGTCATTGTATCAAGAATCACAAGACTACCAACCTAATATGAAAGCAATCAAACATAACTGAAAGTTGTGATGAAGAACAGTGTATGGAAGACTTATGAATGAAAGCGTTGCAATATCCAGAACTAGAGGTTCTCCCAGATGGAGGGAGAAGACTATGATGACTGCTCATTCCGGTTAACCATACATACCTCTACATGAGTCATTATATCATCCATGGGTTGGAGTGCTACATCAAGATGAATGCAAAGACTGTTCTCCAGAGCAATTGAACAAAGAACATATGAAGAGAAACCTCAAGACTTTGAGGCATACCAAAAAGAGACTCTTGTATATAGATGGAAGAACATAACTTGGTGAAGAACCTCCAATGCACAATAAAAGCGTGGTGAAGATTCTCTATAATAGAGATATTGTATCAAGATGATTACTCAGTAGATTAGATCTCATGATGACAGAAGAAGTGCCACATGGATATGTTCCAGTGTTCCAACAATGATATACTTTATTGATCAGAGCTACATGAAGCCTTCAAAGAAAAACCAGTGCTCCAGAACGAAGTACATTTGAAATCAAGCATTACATTATCCGTGATGAGTTCAAAAAGAAGAAAGAGGTTATCCAATACATATCTCCACAAATGAGCAGATAAACAAACATCTTGGTAAAGCTTCTATCCAAGATGAAAGAGTTTGCATACTCAAGCTGGAGCTCGTGGATACGACTTCCTTATTGAAAAAGGAAGAGATGACTCCCAGGTTGGGAGGGAGCACTGATATGTATTGATTTATGGACAATCATTTTTCAGTTTGAAAAATGGTCCAGGATGAGCAGTTTCCTTTCCAGTTCGGAAAGTGGATTGAGACTTCTGATGGACAACGATTTCTCATTGTGGTTAACATGGGAAATGGTTCAGATTGCTGATGTATCATAGACAACGACTTCCCATTGTGGTTAACATGGGGAGTGGTCTAGGGCAGTCTCTCTTCTTGAGGGTTACTCAAGAAGACTGGCTCGCCTCACCGGACAACGATTTCTCATTGTGGTTAACATGAGGAATGGTCTGTTTTGGAGGTTGGTACAGGGAAGTCTTTTCCTCTTGTGGTTAACAAAGGAAATGGTCCAGACAATCATTCCTTAGGGTTTATACATTCTCTCCAGGGTGCACTTTTATTAGTGTAGGAGGAATGGCCCAGGGTTGGGAATGGTCCAGGCTCAACAATCAAGGACATGCATTCCTTAAGGTTTATACATTCTCTCCAGGTTGCACTTTGATTAGTGTAGGAAAAATGGCCCAGGGTGGGGAATGGTCTAGGTTCAAAAGATAGGACAATTATTCTTCCTTGCTTGAGAAGAATAGTCCAGATATCTCATTGTTCTACTCTGAGGGTAGATATTCTTTCGGATCTCCCAGATGTGAGTGAAAGATTGACCTAGATGATTCAATTTCTATCATAACATTGTTTTTTTTGTAGGTTGATATCAGATGATTGTTATGAAGACTATATGACAATAGATGTATACTACTATGGTGGATGTGTTCCACTGTTCGTGACTATACGTTGTTGATCAAGTACTTGTGTGTTACTTGGTGTGGTAGTGTACCACTGGATTGTAGTTATGTACTACTATGGATAGACACAGTTGTGTTCTATTTTGTTTCGATTGCCTTGAAGACTATCAACAGTATTGGAAATGATTATCAGTTACATGGATAATCAAAGGACAAAGATTTCCCAGACGGAAAATGGTTCAGAGCATTTACTCTTCTAGATTAGAAGAATGGCTCTTGTATCACTTTGTGGAGTGAGCATCATGTCTGATTACTTAGATAGAGTATGGTTTCGAGAGATGATGCATATGATTACACTGATGATGATGATGGTGCTGATGATCTAGTCATGATCTAGTCTATACAACTATGTTGATGCTACCAAGTGAATTGTATGTTTTTGTGCTCAAGACCATTACTTGTAATACCTCCCTAGCTAGGAGGGAATGTTGATATTATGGTAGTTGCGGGAGGTATTTACCTCCACATGTAAACCTGACGAGGATAGAATACTTTGGGAAGCAAGAAGAAACCCTAATGAATTGGATAATAACCCTAGAAGACTTGTCGGCTCAAAAAGATAATTTATATTAGGTTATTAGCCTCCAAGAGAAGAAGTCGGCCAGAAATAATAATATATACTGAACAAACAAATACCCATAATGAGAAGTCGGCCCAGGTAGCTAGCCAGAATTAGTATAAATACAGGAGGTCAGTTCTCATTCTGGCAGGCAGTCTCAGTATTGCAGAGCAACACTTGTGCGCATTGTAGTTGCCCAATTTCCGCGCAGGTTTGGAGGAGAGTTGTTGTTGCAGCTACTGCAACTAGCAGTTACACTTGGACTATCTCTTGGTTAGGGTTTGGAATATCTGATCAACTCTTATTGGTGCGCTATCCTTGGGGAAAGATGCACTACCCTTTTTTTGGCTATCTATCCTAGGGTTTGCTTCCAGAGTGATTCTCTGTCAAGGTTAAGGTGCTTGGAGGGTGGCTTCGGCCTATGGTTGGGTGACAATAGTGATATTGTCAATGGTAAAATGAGCACATCCATTATATTCTAACAAAGGTGACATATAGACCTCCAAAGGCCAACGTTCAAGTGGAGAAGGGTGGAATCCCATCCTCTAGCCATGCCAAGATGCATCCAAAGGCAACATCCTCCATCATCAAGGTCCAACACTCATCATCAAATGGTGCCTCAGACATGAGGTCTAACATCCATCATGTGGGAAGGGTCCTGCAAAGACAAACAAGTATTCCCTCCAAGGGTCCACAAGTCATATGAATCATACCAAGTAAGACACATCTAATAAGAGAACCACCCAAACATGTGCATCAAACCCCCCTTTTCAAATTAATAAATGCTCACAGACCTTATAAAATTTTCCTAATTTAGGTATGGGACGGGTGTCAAGGTGCCCTATTGGGTTAAAGAATCCCCAAGTCAAGGGTGTTTTCCAAGGAGAACCTATCTAAGTCATGTAGTGAGTGTGAGGTGGATTTGGGGCAAGGCTTCTAGGCACGGAGTTCTTGACATACAAGGGTTCATATTGTCTCATTTATGGGTGTCTTTGTAGATGGTGTGTTTCCCTTCTTCCACAATGCAACATTTTTCCAATCCCTTTTATTGTCATTAATTGATTAAGGTCCAAAACATTGAGTACTATGTACAATGGAAAGTAAGGAGTATCACAATTCCACTTGGAGCTAGAAACACACAGAGTGCCATATGCAATGGAAAGTAAGGGGCGCTGCAAAATGCATTTCCTCAACAAGCAAGACATTTATTAATTATGTGATTTCTTTTGCAGGTCCTTCATTTTTTGGAGAAGCATTTTATTGGTCCCAAGACCCAAGGACGAGCATCTAGAAGGATAGTATTGGTTTCTATATTTTTCCAGCTACAACACTTCTAGGCCTTTAGCCCCTTCTTCCCATGAAAAGAGGTCTAATCCCTTCTTGGGTCAATGGACCCAGAAACCCAAAAGATGAGGAAAAAGAAGGGAAGAAGGATGGAAGGTGGTAAGTATGGATGGGAATGGTACGATGACCCTTCAAGGAACTACCTAGTAGCAACCCTTTTCCCGAGGGTGACCAAATTTCTAGGACACAATGACAACCATCGAGGTGAAATTAGGCAAAAGGTATAATTTCCAAGCAAACGATTTATAATTAAGAAAGGATTCTTTGCAACATGTTCAAATGATTCAAATATTAAAGTGATACTTACCATGACACCGGACTTGTTACCTAATGAAGCAAGACTCGTTGTCTTCTGGGACTAAGTTGATGTAGTAGATGTTGCTCTGTTGTTGGTGATGAGCAGTGATCATCAAGAATAGGAGGGACCCTTCGGGCTCTACTTCTCAATCCGACTCTCGACACTCCATGTCTGCTACCTGTAGGCCTCAAGACATGATCTCCTTAGTTACCACTAGAATGGGGGGGTAACAAGAGTTACAAGGTATCTTGATGGAGCTCTACCAAGTCCAAGAACCATTTTTCAAAGAAGAAGCTTATGAAGAATGTTTGGTTTTGACTACTTCTAATATTTTATTTTTCAGTTAGTATGTGTTAGATTTCAATAAATTTTGTTTTATAATATTGTAAGCCTTAAGAGGGGGTGTTAGAATATAAGGCTTACACATGTAATAAAGTCACCTTTGTGACTTAGGCTATAAAAGTTAAGGTTTAGGTTATTTTTATTTTTTAGGGTTTTGGACAAATAATACCTTTCAAACTCTTTATAGGAGAGGTGAATATATCATTTTAATAAAGACACAAATTATTCATAATATCAATGAGTGTTATTGCTAAATATCTCTCATGTGCTCTATGATGTAACCCCATCTAGGGTTTCTATCTCTTGTAACATAAAACTCCCAAATCCAATAGTCACATGTATAACTGAGATATTTCATTCATTTCCATATTTCCTTAAACCATGACATATACAAACTATCCTTTATACATACTTATAACTATTTCTAAAATTGCTGACCAAATTTGTAACTTGCATTTACTCATTGATTCTCAATAGTTTCATTAATCAAATTGGAAGTTACCAAAGAACCAAGCATAACACTGAATACAAATTTGTTGAATATACCAACTGCACCCATTGTGTGGAACAAATACATAAATATATTGTGCTATCAGTTGATATAGATTAAATAGGTCTTAGACAATGTGCCCTTACAACCACCATATAGCAAATAAAAACCAAAATTTGGAACATAGTCAACCAAACCAAGTAGTGAACATTCTCAAACGAGAGACACAACCCACATAGACAAACTTATAGAATTTTGAAATAGAGAAGAGTTGGTTGTATTTATGCACCAAAATCTTGCTTCTTCAAGGGAAAACCATGCTCCTCTTCAATCAAGTTCAATGACTCCTAATTGTCCAAGAACACATTGATGTCCTCCATTTAATGACAAATAAGTTTCTTGAAAATATATTCCTCTTGCTTTTCTTTGTCATAGGTGCGATACATGATAATTTTACCCTTATACTTTTCCTTCCTCATAGCATTCATTCACCTTTATCCTTGAGACAATCACTAAACCCATAGGTATCATGATACATATTCTATATTGTAAATTGAGGGATTCTAGGGCATCACAATGTTATCAAATCAGTTGTTAGGCTATCTATATTGAGCCATGATATCCCTAGGCCACTCTTTTCCATCAAAAGGGTCATCCTAGTATGTCATTGTTACCACTTTCATTGTAAGAAACACTTTCAACCAAAGTGACTCATGCTTATAGAATGAGAATGACAAAATCTAGAAGACACTAAGCAAAGAGGAAGCCCATATGAACTGAATAAAAATAGATTCCCACTACTAATACTTCTTTCATTCGTTCTTTCCACCTTGAGAAACACATATTACATCAATGCATAATGATTACACTACACACTAACATTGAAAATTCCTTAATATCAATATCCCTTTCCTATGTGTGGATGTATTTCCCTCTCCTTAAACTATTTTGGAAGGCGACCTTGTTAAACGTTGATGGGAGCACAATTTTTTTATATTAAACAAGGGAGAAGGGGGTTGGTAGGCCCATGCACATGTCCAACTCCTCTTTCCAATTTCCTTTTTATATTAGTGCACCATCCACCTCAACCCACACATTGCCACATTTTATGATGATTTCTCTATTGGCTAGCTAGTCTACCACCTAGTTGGTTGATCTCCTTACATGAATGAATTTGAACTCTAGATTATTAATAGCTTTGGTATCACACTCAACATAACTTGATAGGACACAAGAGGAACTCAATGATTTCTTATTTAGTATATCAATTATTAGTTTTGAATCACCTTCAAAGCATTTTTTTTATAATTGGCATTGAAGGCCTCCTTGATCTAATGATGATGGCATTGAATTATACCTTATTCTTTGGGCCTATACCAATGAACTAGTAAAATTCCCCTATGAAATGTCCATGATGATACCCAAAAGATACCCCTACCCCATCTAGTCTTAGGTTTCATTTAGATGCCCCATTGAAGTTCTACTTCACCCGTCCTTCTTGGGGTGTTGATCCTAATTGGGAATCATTTAAAGTAACTATTTGGTGTCCTTTATTGGATTTGTTCTGTCCATATGTTAAACATACTCCTATAATAGTATGATCAAACTTATGTCTCTTTGATTCTCACAGAAATGTACAAAACATCTTCATTATTTGTAATGCACCTAAGCCACAATCGAAAGGTAACCTCCAATGTGTACCTTTCTTGTGATACTATGCATTCTGGAGTATAAGGATGTAGACTTATCTAATGGATCTTGGGTTTGATATTTGGAAATCAGTCATGACTGGGTATATAACCCCAAAAACTCTACCAGCAGATAATGTTAGGAAGAAGACTAGTTAACATAATGCAAAAGCCATGAATGTTATCATGTGTGGTCTATCAGAATCAAAATTTGTGAATCGGAAAAAAGATATTTCAGAAAAAAACTTCAAAACATCTATGAAGGTGATGACAAGGTGAAGAAGGAAAAACTCCAAACTCATAGACGATAGTTGGAGAGTTTGAAAATGAAAGATGAAGAAAATGTTGCATCTTATTTCCTTCAGGTGGATGAAATTTCCAACACCATCAGAGAACTTGGTGAGAAGGTTGAAGAACCAATGGTTGTTAAAAAGGTGCTAAGGTCTCTCCCCTTAAGATTTGATGCCAAGGTCTCTGCCATTGAATAAATGAAGGATCTAGAGAAACCAACTATGGATGAGTTCCATGGGATTCTCACTACATATGAGATGAGCAAAGAAAAATAAAATCCAACATGAAAGGAAGGAGCTTTCAAAGCATTAAAGAAGACAAAAGAACAAAAACTATGCGATTGTTCCAGCCATGAATCAGATACAAAGGAAGAACAATTTGTGAGAAAGCTAAAAAGAGGATTTGGAAAATAAAAAGGTAAGCTACCCTTAAAATGTTTTAACTGTGGTAGAGTAGGACATTTTGTTGTTAAATGTCCATATGAAAAAATGGAAGACAATGATGATGAGGACAATGATGATAAAGAAGAACATAACAATAAAAGAAAAACTTATAAACACAATAGAGGAAAATATACTAAGAAGAAAAGTTTCTACTTTAGAGAGGACAATAGCTCATCTAAAGAAAGTGATGGATATGTTTCTAATATTGACAAAGAAGAATTTCTCTTTATATCCATGGATACAAAGTCTATTGATAAAGAAAATGAAGACAATCATAAACAAAAAATAGATTCAAAAGATGAAGACATTGATGGGGTAGTAAATCTTGAAGAAGAACTCATTAACGCCTTAGAAGAAATAGACAGACTTGGGGGAAAGAATAAAAAGAAAAAACATAAATTGCAGAAATATGAAAAGAAGGATCATGATCTTAATGAAACAAAAAAAATAGTTATCATCTTGAAGACTCAACTAGAAGAGGAAAAAAGGATAGAAGAAGTGGTGAGAAGCTAGTTGAAAGAGAAGGAAGAAAATTGTGAGAAGCTTGAAACTAGAGAAAAAAATTGATCAATTGAATAGAAGATTGAAGTTTTGAAAGAGTACTGAAATCTTAGATAATATTCTTAGTTTCCAAAAGTCACCATTCATCAAGGCAGGTCTTGGCTACGATGAAAAACAAAATACCCCCGAGGGAGATGCAAGCACTAAGATGACAAAGCCACCAGAAAAGGAAAATGAAGAAAATCCTAAAAACTATGTCAATATTCTTAAAGGCTCCATCAATAATGAAAGCAACAACATGTAAGGAAATGATTACCAATAGAAATATGACTCTTGTCACAAGAATGAGTGCAAAAGAGTTGTTCCACCAATAAGACCTTTCACAACCTGATACCAAAATATCTTTCTTGGTTATTGTTTTTCTTGCAATAATTTTGGTCATGTTATCACCCCATAATTTATGGGAATCAGCTGATGACTTGGATATTATCTGTATCTGGTGATTTGGTTCACAAATGATATTTCATTCTTCAAATAATTTGTGAAAAGAAAAAGAAAAGAAAGGAAAGAAAAAAGAAAAAAGAAAAAGAAAAGAGGGCAAAAAGATTTGAAATAAAAGCCCCATGCAATAACCAGTGGCTTGGTCATACCTTTCAAGCATGACCTAGTTCTTTTAAATTTTCAATGTTGATAGGATAGTGAATACATCTGATCATACTGCCTAATATTGGTCAGATAGCCCCTAGGTTAGAATTAGTGAATAAATCTGATCAAACCATCTAATCCTGATCAGGTAGCCCCTAGAAAGAATAAAACCTTGACCCAACTGTTTAATCTAGGTTAATTGCCTTGTGACAGTAGGATAGGACGTAGGTTAATTGCCTTGCCCCCTTGCCGAAATAAAGCCAGATTGATAATATGTTACCTTATAACTCCAGTGCCCGAATGTAGTTGAATTGATGTCCCCCTTGGTGGTGTATATGATAAATACCGAAAGAAAACCCATATAAATGCCCTTATCCTAAGTTTTCCTACGTATGACATTTTCCGCCCCCTGCCTATGGCTCATGCACTTTTCAAGGGCCCCGATCACG
>ML839066.1:43423-65249 GCA_009831015.1 Picea engelmannii
TCAGCAAACAGTTATGATGAATCATCAAACGGTTTTTGATTAGTTGAGTTAGTTATGCTAATAATAGTATGGACACGTCCTTGTCGGTTATGACAGGATCCTTTGTATTTTGACTTATAAATACTTCTTTTTTCAATGTATTGGGTGTTGTTGTTGAGTTGCACACCCGGTTGTTATCGAGCTGTAACATTTTTGACGTGATCCACCATTAATAAAGAAGAAGCTTTTCACAGGATTCCTGCGCATGTTTCACTGGTGATGTGATTTTCTCAGTTATATGTTTTCGTGCTTTGCGATCATCTTGTCTTTCTATAACTAATCTATACGAATAGCGTTATGTTGCAGGATTTATCATAGATACCCTGTCTCCGATTCTGTAGATTTTAATGTTCATCTTCTAAATATCTTCAGTTAATAGATTCTTAAGTGCTTGTTAATTGGAGTTATTTTCCTAATCTTTCTTCCGTCCATCACTTAAATTATTAAAGATCCAGTAAGCCTGTTATCTCGCCTTGTGAAAGATTTCTTCAGTGTTTCTGGTTGCATCTCGGTTTTATTAAATACAGACCCCATAGCCCAATGGAAGTGTGATTTTTCTCAACCAAAATTTAAAAATCCTTTACAACAAAACAAAACTCGTGTCTCTAACTAGCCTAAAATCTTAATTCAAACAAATCTAAATTATATAGAGAGATCCCTCTCTGAAGCTGGAAGGGCTAGATCCCAGCTTTAAAAGTGGTTGGTTAAGGTTACCTTTGTGTATTTCTTCTTTTCAACCTCTAGGAAATTTACAGAGTGATAACAGGTCATAAAGCAATAGATTTTAGAGCTTATGCAATAAGTGATAATGTGAGAGATAGAAATAGAGGTTTTTATAAAACCTCAAAGAATGATTATGTGAGAAGCAAAATCATAAGTTCTCATGGGTTTGTTGATAGAATCTACACTTCATTTTCTCCCCTACTTATGATGAATGTTATAAGTGTAATAAATATGGGCACATAGCACATGTCTGTAGAAGTGACATAATAAAGTCTCCTAAACAAAACATGGAAGAAGATTCTCTTACCAAGCATAGAGAAGAATACAAAAAGGTGTGGTAAAGGAAGTAAGAAGAACCAAATAAGGAAGAATGTGGACTTGCAATGTATGTTCAAGACAAAGGAAGCCAATGGTACATTGATAGTAGATGTTCAAAACATATGACAGGGGATCAGAACAAATTTCTCATCCTCAAGGAAGAAAAAGGAGGTATCGTTACCTTTTGGGATAATGATTCTACAAGGATAGTTGGAAAAGGTATCATTATTCTTGATAATGGAAAGATTAAAACACAGAATGTCTTGTATGTTGAAGGGTTAAAACACAATCTTATAAGTGTTAGTCAAATGTGCGATCAAAGTTACAACCTCACATTTCATTATAAAGGATGTGAGATAAGGAAAGCAGGGTCAAGAATATTAGTGGCAAATTCAAATGGAACCCCGAGCAATGTATACATTCTCATTTAAGTCAAAGGAGAAAAGTGTTGTATGGGACAAGTAGAGGAAAGTTAGTTATGGCATAGAAGGATGGGTCATATTAACTTTGACAATCTAGTAAAACTCAACAAGGCACAAGCAGTAAGATCTGCCAAGGATATCAAAATCTATGGACATTGTTTACAATCCATGTCAACACATGAAGTAAACAAGATTTAGTTTCAAAACAAAGGAGTACTCAACATCAAATCCATTGAAACTTGTACACGCATACCTTTGCGGGCCATCAAGAACACAAACTTTAAAAGGTGAGAATTATTTAATGTTTCTTATTGATGATTACATAAGAATGATATGGGTTACATTTCTTAAAGAAAAATCTAAAGCATTTGAGAAGTTTAAAGCTTTCAAATCCCTAGTTGAAAATGAGATTGATTTAAAAATCAAGTGCTTAATATGAGACATAGGAGATGAGTTTACATCTTATGAATTTTATGAATTCTTTGAGAATCATGGAATTAAGAGACATTTTTCGGTAGCAAGGACTCCACAGAAAAATGGACTTGTAGAAAGGAAGAACATAATTGTATAAGAAATGGCTAGAATGATGTTGAATGAATCCAGACTACCAGACATCTTTTGGACAGAAGCAGACGACACAACAATCTACATTTTGAATAGAACACAAATTAGACTGAAGAACAACAAGACACCTTATGAATTATGGAAAGGTACACTAGCTATAGTTAAATACTTCAAATTATTTGGGAGAAAGTGTTATATAAAGATAAATGAAGGTAATTTAGGCAAGTTTGATTGCAAAATAGATGAAGGTATCTTTCTTAGCTATGCATCCAGAAGCAAGGCCTACAAATGCAACAAAAAAAGACTATGCAAGGTTGTAGATAGAATTGATGTAAGAGTGGATGAAGAAATATCTCAAGAGGAAAAGTCACAAACAAATGAAGACCGAGAGGATACAATCTACAAAGAACAAGAAAAGAAAGAAGAAAATAAAGAACAAGAAGAAATAGAATGCCAATATCCAAAGACACCATCCAAAATTGTCCAAAAGTATCATCGAGAAAGTCAGATTCTTGGTGATATAAATACAAAAGTTCAGACTAGAAGAAGATTGAACTTTTATTTGCTATCTAAAATAGAGCCCAAGAATTTTACACAAGCTAGTGAAGATAAGCATTGGGTTAATGCTATGGAAGAAAAACTAAATCAACTTGAGAAGAATGAGACATGGGAAATTATTCCTAGACCAAAAGAAAAGAATGTGATTGGCACCAAATGGATCTTCAGAAACAAATTAGATGAAGGTGGAAAAGTAGTAAGAAATAAATAAATATTTGTTTGTAAAGGGTATGCCCAAGTTGAGGGTATTAACTTTGAAGAAACCTTTTCTCCAGTTGCAAGATTAGAAACAATCAGAATGTTTTTGGAATTTTTCTTGTTTCAAGAACTTCAAAGTCTATCAAATGGATGTCAAGTTAGTCTTTCTAAATGGAAATATAGAAGAATAAGTATGTATTGAACAACCGGAAGGATTTCAATTGTTAGACAATGAAGATTATGTATGCAGACTAAAGAAATCACTCTATGGACTAAAGCAAGCTTCCAGAGCTTGGTATTCAAGACTTGAAAAATACCTACAACAACAAGGTTTCAAAAGAGGAGATGCAGACAACAATATTTACATCAAAACATACAATGAAGATCTGTTAATCATTGTGGTTTATGTGGATGATACCATTTTTGGAAGTAATGCTGATAGAATGAGCCAAACGTTTGTAGAAGAAATGCAAAAAAAAAAATTTGAGATTTCCATGCTTGGAGAATCATCATTCTTTCTAGGTTTGCAGATTTCTCAATCCAGCAAAGGCATATTCATTTTTCATACCAAATATATCAACGATGTGTTGAAGAAATATGGAATGGAAGATTGTGCACCTGTCAATACACCCATGATCACAAGATGCAAGTTGAACAAAGATGATGAATCTCCATAAGCAAATCAAGCACTGTACAAGTCAATGATTGGCATCCTACTATATGTGACAACATCAAGGCCAGACATCATGCAAGCAGTAGGATTGGTTGCAAGAACTCAATTTGCACCAAAGGAGACACATGTGCAAGCATTAAATAGAATATTCAGATATCTAAAGGGCACATTGGAATTTGGCTTGTGGTATTCAAGATGTAAGGAATTCACTCTAAAACCATATATAGATGCATATTGGGTAGGAAGTATTGATGACAAGAAAAGTACCAGTGGAGGAGCATTCTTTCTAGGAAATTTTCTAGTGTCATGGTTGAGAAAGAAGCAAACTTCAATCTCTCTATCCACAGTAGAATCCAAATATATTGCAACAACAACATGTTGCACACAAGTTCTCTAGATGAAGCAGACATTGAAGGATATCAAGGTAGAATATGATTAGGCAATCTCAATCGTCTGTGACAACACAAGTGCAATCAAAATTTCAAATAATCTTGTTATGCACTCAAAGACAAAGCATATTCCAATCAATTACCACTTCCTAAGAGAACAAGTAGTTAAGCAATGTGTCAAGTTGGAATACATTACCACCAAAGGATGGGTTGCATATATTTTTACCAAACCCCTTCCTAGAGACACATTTCAATATCTCAGAAATAAGTTGGGAGTGATATCCCTCTCATCTCGTGAGTAAAGGGAAGCAGAAGATCAGGGGGAGAATCCCTTTGTTGTTGATGTCAAAGGGGGAGAAGTTGCAGATAGAGGAAAAATTGCAAACACAAAGAAAGTTGGAGACAGGAGGAGTATCAAAATTGAATAAGGGTTGTCATCAATGACGGAGGGAAAGATTGTTGGAAATATTGTTGTCATTGATGTCAAAGACAAGGGGATACTATAGATGTCCAATATGGATATCATTGAAAATATGGTTTTTGAATTTTTTATGCTCAATTTGGATACCCTATATTTGAAGGCATTTTTACTCTAAAGACCTAGCTCAAATGGGAACATGGGGTATATAGTTTAAAAGTTTATTCCAAGACCTTTCTAATGGTATATGGCACTCCCTATAACTCCATATGAATGAGAAGATACAAAAGATTATGTTAGGACAACTCAACCATAAAGTATAGGTCGACCTAGCCAGTTTTACAAGTTGGGCCCATAAGTGATTTGAGAAACACTATAAATACATACAGGATAGATTTGTTCATTTTAAGAGTATCTAAGCATGAAGATAAAATACAAATGTGCATAAGACATATAAGGTGCGCAAGAGGAGTTGGTAAGTATTATTGGGATCTAAACTTGTACAAGAGGGGTTTTCTTGGAGTTTTAAGGGGGCGCTATAAAGGAATAAGGTCTATGATGTTGCAAAGTGTGTTGTTTTAAGGGTGCGTTATAAAGGACTAAGGTCTATGATGTTGCAAAGTGTGTTGTTTTGAGGTTGTGATGTTACATTCTGGATTTAAATTCTGGGAGTGATGCTATGAGGTTCGTTAGGGCATGAAGGATAAATCTGACTACGGTTTGAAGCTATGTTTGGGATGTGAAGCAAGGAGAGGTGTTGGAGCATGAAAGTTAAGGGTATGATGATGCTATGAAATACATGAAGTTTGAAGCATTTAGGTGAAGTCAAAAGTACTATGTGTATGAATATCTTAGATTGGTACCTATAAATATCTTGTTGAGTTGGTGCTCAACTGAGGAGATTGGTGTCTTCAGTAGGTTGGTGCCTACACAATATCTTGTTGAGTTGGTGCTCAGCTGATGAGATTGGTGTCTCCAGTAGGTTGGTGTCTACAAGCTTTGTAATTGTAGTTTAGTGCCTATAGACATTTATAAAGATAAGTTTTTGTGGCTTTCTCCCACAAGGATTTCCAAATTAAACTTTGTGTACTGTGATTTGAGTTTACATACATTTATTATTTTAAAGTTAGTGAATGATTGATGAATGCACATTTAAAGTAAAACATATATTATATTGATTTACCCCCCCTCAGTATAAGCATAAGCTCAACAAGTCATGCATGGGAATGGGATATTAAAGAATGTGCATATTTTCATATTAATATTAATAGTAATATCAATATTAATAAAATCCAAATATGAATGTTAATAACATACTTGAAATAAGACCAAGCCTTGGAACACTATTTTGGGAAAAAAACAAGAGTCATGCATGAGAATGGGATATTAAAGAATGTGCATATTTTCACAATTCATTCATGTATGTGCATGATGTTCTATCTCTTACAAATCTCACCACCACGTATAATGGTGTAGGAACTTGCTTGTGTTCCATAATGTTTGTAATGAGTTTTATATTAATTTTGATTTAAGTTATTATGCTTGTTGATAGGCAGGTTATATTGTTTTCAGTCACCAATCAAATATTTTTTTTAAGCCAGTCTACTTCTATATTAATATTATACAAAAAAAATTACAAGCATGTATGTATGTGGCATGTCATGAGGGAGACCAAGCCACAAATTGCACCAATAGAGTATTCAATGATTGTTTATAAAGCACTAGATATAACTGAGAGACTATAGAGGTTTGGGACCTCATATGCAACATAATAAAATTGGAAAAGCATAGAGACATATATTTAAAACCTGAGTAAATACTAACAAACGATATAATCAAAATGGAGAAGAACCAGATGGGCCTAGGTGGCTAGGATCCCCTGGCTCGTTGACTCTTTTGATCACCTCTTGCTTTGTTTCATATTCAACGATAATGGGATTGGAGCAAGTTCCCTGTGAACCAAGTGTTCCATCTGCATCCATTGAATCCTCATATTTTCCCAGCTCCTATTCTAAAAACTTGAAGCTTATCCCAAAGAAATCTCTACAAAATCATTCAAATTTAGCCTCCAACAACAATAGTCTAGCTAGAGTTTCTTGTTGCTAGTTCCCTTTGTCTTCCATTGTTTGTGATATGAGTGCCTTGGCTAACCAATAGAAATTCATTGCCCTGGAAAACTTAGTGTTCATGGATCTGGAAAAACCATAATCTGAAACTCAACCTTGAAATTCCTCCTTGATTTTCTAATTGGACACCTAACTCCAATTTTTCCACACCAAACCTTCCAATCCCTCCACCTCTTACTTAATCCCTAGAGGTGTCCAGTTATGAAAGAGTTTCTTATCATGGACAACTTTTTTTTCCTTTGTGAAACGAGGATGAAAATCAACATTCCTGGGAAGATGATACTTGGATTTCCCCCTCCACCTTATCCTTCTGCAGCCTAGTTCGGGGCAATCCCTAACTGGAGATTCCACCATGGAGAGAAAGAGTCCATGAAATTGAAGAATGCTCCCACCATAATGGAAATACAAACATACGAAAACCCACGAACACTAACCACCTCCCAAGAAAACCTAAGAGAAGAAATAGGCCTATATGAACCCTTGAAAAGAAAGTAAGCAAAGCATAACATATCCCTAGAATCCCCACCTCGTCCCCCACACCGAAAACCAAATCCCTGGGTCAAAATTCAGACGGAAGGTCGAGATCCCCCTGACTGCACTCGTCTCTCTAGACCCCAGACACCAAAATGCTAGAAAACCCACCAGGAAGATCATACCAACACAATAACAGACTAAACTCAAATCAAGAACGAAATATACTAAAGTAGAAAAGAAATTAATCTCACTCACATTAAGAAGGTGTCGATCCAAAGGGGGTTTCCCCCTTATGAAACTAGGAGACAAGGTCGAGATCTTGTTTTCTCCCCATTGTAGACCATTTTACCCCACATTGTCGCATAAAAACACCTCATCCACCTACACACATCATCTCCCACGTCCTCGTCGGCCCAACTCCCTTATAACCTTGCAATGCCATGAATGTTTGAACCAACATCTTATCATCAATTAAAACCTCATGTACCAGCCTCAATATCCCACTTCATCTGCTTTTCATGGGTATAATAGTGCCTAGGGAAACCATACCCTCGAAAAATATTCAGTTTCCTCTTGGTAACCATGCATCACCCCATCCGAGGAACCAGTCAAAGTTATTTGAATTCTCAATTATGTTTATGTTTCTATGGTGTTTTATAAAGTTTGTAAATCTATTAATTTATTTTTTTGAAAAATAAATTATAATTTTTAGTTTATAAAATTTGAAAATTTATTTTTTAATTCATTGAAAGGGGTGATGTGATTATTTTTATGTGGTTTTAACTATTATTGTCATATTAAAAAATCAAACAAAAATATAAAAAATCTATAAAAAAAAATCTAAAATCGTCATCTCGCCTTTCACATTAAATTGATAATTTATATCATTGTCCTTGATTGCAGTGTGGATGTCCTCCTAATCAAAGTTATTCAAGTAATATCGTGAGTCCCCCTTGTGACACAACAACAACACAAACCTCTTCTGCTAAATCTCCCCATAGTTGGTTGCCCGAGCGGGCGATGTATTTGATGATATTGGGGAACATAATTGACATCCCCACAAAAGCATTGAAGGAGATGTTAAACATGATATCATGACAGGATTCTTCTCTTTTCACTCTAAATTCTTTCTTGGTCACGTCCAACAGCGGAGCCACATGTGTCCATGGAAAATTAAAGAGTTTGTTTTAGGAGTAACATAGAGATATTTTTCCAATTTCTCTCTATAAAATCTTATTTAAAAATTTGAAACAAAAGTTATGGTCGTTAAAATTACAGTACGTGGTATGTAGGTACTTTGAAAATGAAAAATACACTTTCATATGTATTTTCTGAACACACAATTTACAATTTTTTTTTTATTATCCTTCTCATCATCTAATTTTATCAAATTCCCAAATAAAAAATGTTTTGTATACAATGTAGATTTAATTAACTCTGATTTGATATGGCTATGTATTTCTATTTAATTTTATCAAATTCCCAAATAAAAAATGTTTTGTATACAATGTAGATTTAATTAACTCTGATTTGATATGGCTATGTATTTCAGATAAATAGAAGACAAACTTATGATAAATAGCATTAAAATCTCAATGTTTTGCAAAATTCTAAAACCAATATTTATGACAAATCTATTGCTTAAGATTTTCTTAGATATCCATCAAAGAATCATGTAGAATACCAACAATTTATTTGGCACTAATAGTTTTCAACCACCATTTCATAATATATTTTAGTTACTCAATTTTAAAACAAATAAATAACATATAAAAAATATTCACAAATACTCTCTCTCACACATACAATTCTGCTTAATTGTGAAAAGTACATAAAATTTTAGATACTTGTTCAAAAATTAATTAAAAAAATAAAAAAATTCATAATAAACTTAAAATATAAAAGTTTAAAATGAATTATTAAAATGCAAATAACTAGATTTGTTATGATAGTTTTGAACATTTAATTAAGTGATATTAGATCAATTTCATAGTTCGTTACTTAAAAGTTTAGAAGAACACACATATTTTAGTGGAGTGTTATGGAAAGGATTAATATGTCACATCTTTCATTATTCAATTTATTTATTTTTAAAATGTTTTGAAAACAATCCCTCGAGGTGTAGATCACTTGGCAATAAAGTGCACTCTTAAGGAACTCCTTGTGATGTCGTTGGTTCATACCTCGAATAGCCTTGTGTGTCATGTGTGGGGGAACGTGGGCACGCCTGGAGGTTATAGTGGTAACGATTGGAATCGACCCCATGTCATTTGAGTAAGAGCCTACCCTAGTTTCCAATTCTACCATATACAAAAAAAAATGTTCGAAAACTTCAATTTACAATTGTGACATTGTCAGTAGTTACTAACAGCTAATTTTTTTCAATTCTACTACAACTTTTAAAGGCATGGAGTAGCCACCGTTAATTCTATTTTTTTTTTAGGCTATGCACGAGTAATGCATTATCACAAGTTTCAAGTGTTTCATAATTATTTTAACTTTTCGCTTTGGATGCATACAACTATTACATTAAAATATTTCTAAGAGGCAGGTATAAGCAACTTTGCTACTAATTTCACTTGTTTCTAATTTTGGTTTTTATGTATTTTTATAAATACTTAATAAACATATAAATATATAGTGTACAATTTATGTAACTTTACGATAATTTTTATGTATTTAAAAAAAAAATTGTGTTGATATCAATGTCAATTGAATGTGGCCTTTAGATTTAGTCACCTCAAGGGTTTTCATCATTTACCCTTACTATATCTAACACTATCACAATTCTTACAATCAAGGCCCTAGATATATCCTACTAGAAGGTTTCTATATCTTACCCACTCTCTTCAACACACCTCATATTTGTGGAGTTAAGCACCTAGAGTAACCAATACCCTATTTCTTAGTACATGAATCACTTCATCAACTTAGCACCGCATCCCCTTCCAAATAGTGTCATAGTTTTATTAGTGCATTGTAGCATGTTTTCCTAACACCCTTATATCTATAGCTTCCTTGAGCAACTCCTTGTAGTACTAAAAAGTATCCATGACCTTTGGTTTACTACAAGGGTCAAGGGGGTGATGAGAAAATCATAGGCTAATCCCAAATCTAATCAATAATGGTTATGAAAAAGGAACATATGGTTGAATCATGAAGCAACTTGTCCAATCTTATTTCCTTTCAACAAGTTATTTAAAGTCATGCCAAAACCTAGGTTAAGACGATATAGAATATGCTAAATGAATACAAATAAATTGTCACAATTGTACATATGTTATACATTCTACATTCATTAAATATTATAATGGTACATAGAGACCAACATTAGAATACACACACACACACAAATGATATGCATAAATATCCCCTAAATGTGGTGTCCTCTATAAAACTAAAAGTGATAATGACAAGGATATTGTCATGTCCCCATAGGATTCCTTCCCAGATCTTATAATCGTGCACTATTGAGGGCATACAACACTACAACAGTTCTCACTTGGCTACTTGGAAACACCAAGGATACTTCGTTCAGACTACGCCTCTTCATCTAGAGCATACCCACACTGTGTTCTAGGCTAGAGGCAAGTCACACTCCTACTCTAGTACGAATCACTTGTATACTTAGTGATGCAGGATAATCTTTGGTTCTGGGAAATCCGCATCACCCAAAACCATTTCAATTATGTACTAGTTAAATTAGGATGAATAAGGATGGTTGCAACTCTACTCGGAAGTTCGTGTTGTTACACCTTGTTATAATTGACTGTGTTGCAACTCGTTGCAACTCCACGCTACAGGATTGGTGTTGCAACTCGATGCAACTCCTATGTTGCAAATCCACGCTACAGGATTTGCGTTGGAATTTTTATGTTGTTACTCAATGTGTTGATTCCAAATTCAGTCCACGTAGCTCATGAAGATTAAGTGGCAAGTGTAAATAATTGGTGAAGGAAGAGGAAATAAAACTGAATTTGAAAACGGTTGGGCATCGAACAATCATGATTATTCATATTTCCAACAGAAGGGGAAACGAATCAACTGATATAAATGGCATAAAAAGAGGAGGAAGAGAGATGTCGGGGTTGGAGATTCCGAGCTAGAATAAAGGAAGGTTTATGTCGGGTCAATTGGAAACAACTAAGACAACCACCAAGAACAAGATCGAGAAGAGACTGTGTCAGTTGCAGAAGAAAAACACAGTAATCAACTCTAGTCTAGTGAGAAAGATGTATTCCTCAATTACATTGCAATAAGGGGAATTCTGAAATCGATAATAAAAACAAGGATTCACCGCATGTTTGTGTTCTTGTGGTTGTAATTAAAATTCTTCTGTTTCAGTCTTAATAACAACAGTAAATGAATTTTATGTCGTGTGTTCGAATATGAGTTCCATTGTGCATTCTAAGAGAATAGCATAGTCCTGTAGGTGTTAGGATTGCTACAAGTCCATGAGCTCCATCAAGGGTATCAGAGGAGGTTTAGGTTCTTGAGTTGTGAGAGTACAATGTCTGGAGGTAAGGCCTGTGAATTTTGGTCCGAGTGAGGGTTGTAAGACAACTCATAAGGATTCCACCACGAAGAGCAGGAGCAACATGAGGAGATGCAAGAAATAGGGAACTCAAAGAATTAATAAGAAGAATAGAAGAGTTGGAGAATAGAAGAAATGGAGAAGTTGAATTAGATTTTGAATCTGAAGAAGAGATTGAATTTGAACAAAATGTTGAGGAAGGAGACCCAACAACGCATTTGATACCCTTCTTGAGTAATAAAGCTAGTGTGAGGGTTGAAGTTTTGTGCTATGATGGTAGTTTGAAGGCTAAAATTATTATAGATTGGATAGGGGATCTTGAAAGATACTTCGAGTATGAGAATGTTCAAGATCCAAATCGTGTTCGTTTTGCCATTACAAAGTTGAAAGGACATGTTGCACTTTGGTGGGATATGCTGCAAAAGGACAGAGTAGATCACAGGTTAGAGAAGATTAAAACTTGGAAGAAGATGGTCAGTAAGATCAAAGAGAAATTTTTACCTGTTGACTACCAGGAAAACTTGTGTAAACAAGTACATAATATAAGGGAGTAAGAGACATGCGTGCATGAATATACAGAAGAATTCTTCAAGTTGTCACTCAAGTCAAGGATGAAGGAACCATAGTATCGGAGAGTGGCGAGATACATAAATGGAATGAAGTACCAGATTCAAGATGAGATGAGTACACATTACTTTCGAAATGTAGATGAAGCCTACCAAGTTGCTTTGAAGGTGGAAGAAAATATTGGCAGAAGAATATGACAGAATTTCTGGGGAAAAGGAATTAGAGGTAGAGACAGACCAAGTGCTACTAAAAACAATGAGAAGGAGGATGAGGCGACCATTAGTAAACATGCAAGAGGAGGAATAAGTGTTGGCAGAGGAATAAGTTTTGGCTGCGGTAAGTATGCAATTACATGCTATAATTATGGAATAGAGGGTCACAAAGCATCAGAATGTCCATAGAGGCAGAACACAACAAGAAGAAATGAAGCTAGGACACAATTTACCCAAGAAGATGAGGTAGCAATTGTTGGCAGGAATGTGGAAGTACTCCAGAAAGAAAAAGGAGAAAACTTGATGTTGAGAAGAGTATTACTCAAGCCTGAGGCAAGAGAAGTAGTAGAACATGAATAGAGGAAGAGTTTGTTCAAAACTAAATGTAAAATTCGTGATAAGTGTTGTCATCTGCTCATAGATGGAGGGGGTACAGAAAATTTGGTATCCACTGAAGTAACGAGGAAATTGAAGTTGAAAAGTATTCCACATCCCAATGTGTACTGAGTTTCATGGTTGCAAAAGGGACTGCAAGTGACTGTGACTGAACAATGTTTATTGAGTTTCCAGATTGGAAGTTTCAACGAATGAGTTTTATGCGACATGATAGATATGGATGCATGTCATGTATTGTTTGGGAGGTCATGGATGTTTGATAGAAAGGTATTCCATGATGGTAGAGAGAATTCATATGAATTTTTCAAGGATGGTTAGCTTTATAAGTTGGTACCAATGTTAGAAAAGAAAATGGACATTAATAGTAGCAAGGGGATGGACAACAATAACAACAAAGTTATGAATGACAGTAACAACAAGAATTTGCATGGAAACGACAGTCAAATCATGTTATGTTCCACTAAGAAGTTTCTAAGAGAGTAGAAACATAATGGTTGTTTTTTAGCCATAATGCCAAAAAATATTCAAGAGACGAAGAAGAGGGATTTTATATCAGTTGAGATTCAACACTTGTTGAAATAATTCAAGTAAATTGTAGCAGATGATTTACCAACAGGATTACCTCCATTGAGAAGCGTATCACACCAAATAGACCTGATACTAGAGTCGAGTTTTCCAAATAAATCCCCTTACCAAATGACTCCAGCAGAGAGTGAAGAGGTACATAGACAAGCACAAGGGTTACTTGACAAAAGGTTAATTCGTGAAATCTTGAATCCTTGTCCAATACCAACGATTTTGACACCGAAAAATTATGGTGAGTGGATGATGTGTACATATTCGTGGGATATTAATAAAATTACCATTAAGTACATGTTTCCTTTACCGAGAATGGATGATCTCATGGATTGTTTGAGTGGTGCTAAGTACTTCACGAAGATTGATTTGAAGAGTGGTTATCATAAAATACGGATAAGGGAAGGTGATGAATGGAAGACAACGTTCAAGACAAAAGATGGGTTATTCAAGTGGTTAGTTATGCCCTTTGGTTTAACTAATGCACCTAGCATGTTCATGAGGCCGATGAACGAAGTTATGAAACCATTTTTGGGAAAAATTGTTGTCGTATATTTAGATGACATTCTGATTTTCAGCAAGAGCAAAGATGAACATTTGGAGCACGTGAAGAAGGTGTTACAACGATTGAAAGAGGAGGCATTGTTGATAAATCTAAAGAAGTGTATATTTTTACAAAAGGATCTTGTATACTTGGGTTTTGTGGTTTCCAAAGAAGGTTTAAAGATGGACCCCGAGAAGGTAAAATCAATATTGGAATGGAAGATACCTAAATGCACTTTTGACGTGCGAAGTTTCCATGGACTGGCAAGTTTCTATAGGAAGTTCATTCGAAATTTCATTCAGATTTGTGTGCCTCTTACTGAATGCATGAAGAAAGGCACATTTCAGTGGAAAACAACAACAACAAATTCATTTGAATATTTGAAAAGAAAGGTGACATAAAAGCCAGTATTGGAACTTCTAGATTTCAATAAGGTATTTTAAGTAGATTGTGATGCAAGTGGGACAACAATTGGAGCATTTTTTAGCCAAGAAGGTAGACCAATATCCTTTTTCAGTGAAAATTTAAATGAAACGAGGAATAATACTATGTTTATGATCAAGAATTTTATGTTATCATCCAGGATTTGAAAAAGTGGCAACATTACTTGCTTCCAAAGGAGTTTGTTTTGTTTACTGACCACAAGGCATTACAATACATTAACAATGAAGGTAAATTGAATCAGAAACATTCTAGAAGGGTATAATTTTTACAAAGTTATACGTGTGTTTTGAAATACATGTTAGGGAAATCAAACAAGGTTGTTGATGCATTGAGTCATAGGACAATATTTCTAAACACCATGTCAATTGCAATAGTAAGTTTGGAATGTGTGAAAGGGTTGTATGAAGAGGATGCAGATTTTTCATCGGCTTGGAAGGCATGAAGAGAACCATGGAGTATGGACCGAACACCATTCTTAGAATACCACATTCAAGAAGGATTCTTGTTTAAGAACCAATAGTTATGTATTCCACAGAGTTCAATACGGTTGAATCTCATTAGAGAGTTACACAGTGGTGGTTTAGGAGGACATTGTGGCATGGAAAAAACCACATCATTGGTGAAAGAAATACTTTTGGCCCAACATCAACAAAGATGTCAAGAAAATTGTTGAGTGTTGTATAATTTGTCAATTAGATAAGGGTAGAAGTCATAATACAAGACTTTATACTCCATTGTCGGTACCTGAAAGGCCATGGGAAGATATAAGCATGTATTTTATTTTTGGATTACCTAGGACCCAGAGGAAGTATGATTATGTGATGGCGGTAGTAGATCGGTTTTCAAAAATGGAAAATTTTGTAGCATGTAAGAAGACAAGTGATGCTAGTGAAGTGGTTGCCTTGTTTTTTAGAGAAGTGGTACAGTTACATGGCCTGCCGAGGAGTATTACTTCAGACAGAGACACGATATTTCTTCGTCACTTTTGGAGGACACTTTGGAAAAGGTTGGGTTCTAATTTGATATACAGTTCATCCTATCATCCCCAAATAGATGGGCAGATTGAGGTGGTGAACCGAAGTTTAGGAAACTTATTGAGAAGTTTGAGTGACGAAAATCCTAGTTAGTGGGATTTAGTTTTGGCACAAACTGAGTTCTCTTACAATGATTGATTGAACAGATCTATAGGGAAGAGCCCATTCCAAATTGTTTATGGAATATCACTTAAAGGGGTGGTATATTTGGTTGGTTTACTGGATCTAGGAGATAAAAGGAGTGTTGACGCCAATGATTTTGCAAACATTATGCAGGAACTACATGAGCAGGTGAAGCAAAAACTACAAGAAAGAAATAACAAGTATAAATAGAAGACATACCTGCAACAAAAATAGAAAATATTTAAAGAAGGTGATTTAGTCATGGCTCACTTGAGAAAGGAATGATTTCCCAGAGGTACCTATAACAAACTTAAGTATAAAAAGATAGGACCATGTAGAATCTTGAAGAAATTTTTTGATAATGCTTATCAGTTGGAACTTCCAGACTAGTTCAATATATCTCCAACATTCAATGTTGTTGATCTGAATGAGTTCCACGAAGGAGAAAATGATGATGATGAAAGTACCCTAGATGGATGTGAACAAATACCAGTCAAGCAAGTTGAGGAAGTGGAAGAAATTTTGGCCACAAGGTTTGGTAGAAAAACTCGCAACAAGGAATATCTAGAATATTTATTCAAATGGAAAAACAAAGGATCTGAGGTTGAATCATGGGTTTCTTAAGAAGAACTAAGGCACCTGCAAAACTCTTCATCCTATGGAACAAAAACCACATGAGATGGGAGCTCATGTTTTTCTTACCAAGGGTGTATGATGCCGGAGCATCTTTGGTTCTGGGAAATCTGCATCACGAATACATTTCAATTTTATACAAGTTAAATTAGGACGAATAAGGATGGTTGTAACTTCGCACTATAGGATTGGTGTTGCAACTCACTGCAACTCCATGCTACAAGATTTGCATTGGAATTTTTATGCTACTGCTCAACGTGTTGATTCCAAATTCAATCCACGTAGCTCATGAATATTAAGTTCCAAGTGGAAATCATTGGTGAAGGAAGAGGAAATGAAACTGAATTGGAAAATGGTTGGGCAAAGAAAAATCATGACTATTCATCTTTCCAATGAAAGGGGGAAAAAATCAACTGACAAAAACGACATAAAAAGAGGAGGAAGAGATATGTCAGGGTTGGGTATTTCAAGCTAGAAGAAAGGAATGGTTCTCTCAGTTCAATTGGAAACAACCGAGACAGCCACCAAGAACGAGATCGAGAAGAGACAATGCCAGCTGCAGAAGAACAACACAATAATCAGCTTTAGTCTTGTGAGAAATATGTATTCCTCGATTACATTGTAATAAGGGGAATTCTAAAATCAAGGATTCACCACATGTTTGTGTTCTTGTGGTTGTAATTAAAATTATTATGTTTCAATCTTAATAACAATAGTAAATGAATTGTTTGTTGTATGTTCGAATATGATTTTTGTTGTGCATTCTAAGAGCATAGCATAGTCCTATAGGTGTAAGGATTTCTATAGGTCTGTTAGTTGCATCACTTAGAAAATCTTATTAACAACTTAACACTTAGTCATTTAAGTATGCATCCATGAAATGAAAAGAACACTTGTAAAACAAACAAGAGACACACAGATATAGTGCAAGCAACACAAAACGTGTCTAACACCCAACTAAGTCTTATTATTGTGAAATAGTTGCAATATGAGAACTATTGGCTCGATTTACAACTTGGAAAGAGTCACTTGACTTGCCTCACCTCACCAAGACACTCATACACAAATTCATCACACTAATACTCATTCGTCGCAACAAATTTCACAACTCCTGCGGAGCATCCCAAACATGTGTCCACCATTGACTTGTTGTTTCTTCTTTGTCATAAGACTTCACATATACCTACACTTTTGTCTCATAGTTGCCTCACCTAGACCTATGACAAGACACCACCAAACTCAACCCAAATAAGGTCACCCTAACTCTGCCCATAGATTTACCTCAAGGCAACACAAATCCTCCCATGTGGAGCGACTTGGCTCCTCGAGGTAGGTTTCCCCTCTTCGTCCAAGTATACCTCATAATCATAGAGTTGATCTTGCTCTCCTTGTTGTGAAAATATATCTTCATTGCTTGTGTTCCCTTGTTCTCTTATATGGACTCCAAAGGTCACCATTGTGAATCATCATTTCCTTTGGGTGTGTCACGCCCCATTGCAAACCATCACACCCAAATGAATCTTGTCACCCCTTAATGGACCCATTGCTCCCAAACAAACCTGTGGGCCCATCCAGTGTCATGTCCCTTGGGATCGATGTGCCCCAACCTTGGTGCACTCCTCATGCCAGCACACCCCAACCTCTTTGGTGCACCCTTTCTCTTGGTTTCTTCTACCCCATGCTTTGCCTCATGCTTGGGAAATCCCCTTGGCATGTTTTCATGCCCAAGGAGCCCACTTGTCTAACTAGTGTGACTCTTGTGTGTTGGAGCAACCCAAAATTTTGTCTCCTTGACAACTTGGGTGAGGGTGTTTGTGCCCTTCTAGCTAAACACCTTACATCCTCCCCCACCTAAAGTCATTGTCATCCTTGAAAACATCCACAAAATATGTGATCTCCAAATATATACCCAAACTCATGCCCGCCATCGCAACCCCCATCGCAACTAAGTCTGTTGGAAACCCCAAGTTTCATGCCAACTGGAAACCAAAAATTCTTCCAAAGTGGAAACCTCAAGTTTCCTTGCGAATTGGAAACCCCAAATTCTGCCAAAGTGGAAACCTCAAGTTTCCTTGCGAAGTGGAAACCCCAAGTTTCCACTCGCACTACAATCATATGCAACCTATGCAACCATCCACATTTCCCTCTACCCAAAGTTGTGTGCAACCAATCTATGCACTACATTGGAAAGACATCTCTTCACCAACTTTGTTCGCAATGTCCAAGTTGTCACTATCTAGTTGTGACGATCACTCTCCGATATGATATTGTTGATACCTTAATCATTGTTGCAACTTCATGAAAAAATTCAAGTTTTGAACTCCTTTGAACTTGTTTTTGTGTCGATACTCCAACCAACTCTGTCATTTCTCCGCACAATGTTAGCCTCAAGTCCTACACTGGTTGGGTAGCTAGTCCAACTGTCTCATCCAATTCTTGAAATGTGCATCTCCATGCCTAAACTTATCATTTTCTGTCGCATCTCCATCACTCCATCCACCTCCAAATACTAAGGCAAGTGTCCACCCTTGCCTCACTATTGTTTCCATCATCCAATCTTCATGAAGGAGATCCTCCACAATGTCTCAGTGTTTCACTTTGAACCTATTGGTGCAATCGTGCTTCGACATCTTCGACATGTTCATGTGCACTAACTCTTCAAGTGTTGAACTATCATGTTCATTCCTTGAGAATGAACAACATGCCCAAAGCTTGGTCACTTCCTTCCACAATTTAGTCCATTCGCACAACAACCTCATACCAAGGCAAGGTCACCTCTCACTTTTCTGCACTATAAAGTCACCCCAAAAAAAATTCATCCATAGCAACTTGACTCCATTATCCACCTCATGGAACAATTATCCAATCTTATGCACATAGTACACATCGCATCCAAGTATGCAAAGAGTCAAGGAAAATATGCACATCCAACCAACTTTTCCCTTGCGACTCACACTATGATCACATCCACAAGTCTGGTTTCCTTGGCCTAATTCTGATCCCCATCTTCATCTGCGTCTTCGGATATGAAACATCCCATCTGCACCAATAAATACACATCCACACTGCCTTTTCCCCATTACTTCATCACCCAACCATCCTACTGCATCTACCTCTCTATGCCTTGGAATGGTTAAGATTCACCCTCAACCATGCTTCCCAACACAAGAGAAACACCAATGCCCAAGTAATTTCTTCATGTTGCAATTTGCATGTCTGCACAATCCTCCAAACTAAGGCAAGTCCTCAACTCACCTTCTTTCGTTAAGTCACCTCTCCACAACTCAACATATGCGATGAGTGTGGCCAATGAACTCATGCTCCTTAAACGTACCAACGAATTGTCCAAAGTGCTCCAAGTAGAATGAGTCACCCCCAAAGAACTTCCATGCCTTAGGCATGTTCGAACCAATACATATGAAAACATCAAACAACGACCCCACAATATCTTTGAGTCATCGCACAATCATCTGCAAGTCACCAAGGTACGCTCTACCTAATCTAATGTCTCATACCAAAGGCGAGCAAACACTACCCAAGTCACTTGGTTTGCATTCTGCCCATCCAGGTCGACTGCCAACAATTCTTGGTCGAATTCTCTACTTAATCCATCCATCTCTTGGAATGGAACTGTCTTGTACCTCCTACGAGCATCCAAACTCTGGCATTGTCATTGCGATTATCAAGTCATCATGTGACCCAACAAATATAGCTAAGGAACCAACACACGAAGGTACCTCATCCATCCTCTCAAACTTGGCACATACAAACCTATCCAATGCGCCTCGTCAGAGAGTTAGGCATCTTCCTCAAGCCACCTCCATGAATACATCCAAATCTGCCTAAGTCCTCTACCACTAGACTCATACAAGTAGGTTGTCCCAAGGTATCCACACATTCGCCCAAGTCAAGGCATCCCAAAATTCTACATGACTTCTTCAAATTTGAAACACTTGATTCACCCTCAAGTCTATCAGTTTTCACTGCGGAACCAAATTACACTTGAACCACCAAGTCATATGACTTCCCTTTAAAGAACTCATTGCAACACTTAGGAAATGAAAGAACTCAAAACCAACCAAACCTTTCCAACGACATCATTGGTTGCAACCATGGTTTAAATATGTTGTCCTAGGCATGCACTTTCCAAAGCCACCGACTATTTGCACCAACTCCCCTTGATCACCATCTGAAGCTACACAAACTTGCATAGCACCTTCATTGCGATACAAGGTTGAGTCCCTTGGTCTACCTTCAAAAATATTTCTAAGTCCCAAACTTCTCATGCAACCGGTTGAACTCATCTCCAATGTCATGCCATCTCTGCACCTCGACTACTTCCACTTCAAGGCACCATGCACACATCGATCGACAACTAAATCATATTGTTGTTAACTGACTTGCGTAACTTTGTGAAGAGTTACCTCATCTGAAGGATACGGTTGGACCACTTGTCCAACAGCCTAGCTCAACTTAAATGTTGTTCTTAGCGATGCGTGGCATGAAGATGTCATGATGGAAACATGCTCAACCAACTTCCTTGCTGCGAAGCTGCTCTAGGTTTCCTCAAGTCATCCAACTCACCCAAGTGCTTCAAGTTGTTGCAACCCAGAAATTCTCCCCTTTGCGATCACTTTCACAATCACCTTATGTGATCACTTATGTGGTTAGATATATGACAAGTACTGCATCCGTCCTCTTTTCCCAAGTGCTCAGTTCACCCAATGAATTATGTGCTTGGTCTCTTGAAGTTGTGGAAAACATGTCTGGCACTTACTTTTGTCATGAACCAAACCAATTAAGTTTGTGCCCAGACTGTCTCTACAATAAATTCTACGACAATTCCTGTGATGCACTTTGCGATGAGTTTTATGATCACCCACCATGTCCAAGTGCTTCACTTCACCACAAACTCTTCTCTTGGTCTATATAAGTTGTGTGCCTATATCATCCTTCCACTTCATCGTCAACCAGAACCTATGTTGTAAGTCTAATGCAAAGAATATGCAATGAACCGGTTTGCTCCATCAAATTGTTCACCAAGTTTGCGAATGTTCCCACTGAACTGTCTCGGCAACAAACTGTGAAACCAACTATAGTGCACCTCAACACCACCATTTTGACTACAATAGTGGTGAAGAGTCAAATCTTCTCAGATACCATCTATCATCGAGATAGTGGTGAAGATATCACCAACCCTTCTTCAAAATTTGCGATGAACAATCTCGTATACCATCTGTCACGTCCCCACACGATGCCTACCCAAATCTTACGATCATGCACCAATTGAGGGTGTGTGGCACCGTGACGATTCTCACTTGGTTGCTTGGTAACACTAAGGATACTTCATTCGAACTATGCCTCTTCACCTAGAGCATACCCATACTCCATTATAGGCTATAGGAGAGTGACACTCCTACTCTAGTGCAACTCACTTGTATTCTTAGACAATCTTGTTAACAACTTAACACTTAGTCATTTAAGCATATATCCATGAAATGAAGAAAACACTTGTGAAACAATCAAGAGACACACATATATTGGCAAAAAAGGTGCCTAACATTGAGCTAAGTCTTATTATTGAAAAATCGTTACAATATGAGCACTATGTTGGAAATACTAAAACAACTGAGAGGGGGGGGGGGTGAATCAGTTGTTTATAAGCTTAAACAATTTTATTCCTTCTTAACAATTATTAATATTTCTTCATGTGTCATAAACCAACATACAACATAAGGACAATAAGAGTAAAGATCATCAATCACACATAAAATACACACAGAGACAGATTTTCACGAGGAAACCCATAAAGGGAGAAAACCTCTTCTTCTTCGAAATGATAGGCAGTCTTTTGCAGTTCT
>ML839067.1:0-29660 GCA_009831015.1 Picea engelmannii
TGACAAGTTTAAATCACAACAACTATAAATAACATGCTCCTCATAACCATAAAATTGTTTTGTATCGCAAAAAGCATTCCAAAAAAATGCATCATCCACCTATTCTCATGTCAAATGAAACCAATATTGCATCGTCAATAATGTAGGACTATGTAGGTAGCAGCAAAAACAACAAAAAAACATGTATAATATTTTTATCCTTGCGCCTCTAGTCTACAAGGGGGTTCCACCTACTAGTATTATATTATTATCATAGTTAAATAATAGGGCTTAAGAAATACTTTGCGGGCGGAATTCATCGTTACGATTTTAATCATCAACACATGTCACCCTCGGTGACGTCATCCTTCCATGTCACAATGGCACTCCAGAACTTCAGAATTTCAGGCTTCAGGAGATCCAACACTAGCACACCTTATTTCTCCCGAATGCCAAACTTCTGAACAATTTTTTCTCGAAGCTTCGGGAATTCGGGGCTCCAGAGGATTCCTCGCTAGATTAAAACAAATCATCTGAACGTCGAATTTCCGAATACGTGTTCCCCGGAGCTTCGAGACTTCAGGGCTTCGGGACTTTGGTACTTCGGGCTTCAGAATATTTTGTTGTTGAACTTAAATTAACCTACCAACTGTCGAACGTCGAACTGGTACTTCTTGGGGCTTCGGGACTTCTGGGCTCCAGATCTTCGGAGCTCAGGGCTTCAACAATTTTCTTTGTTGAACTTTCCCCAACCCCCGAACTGTCGAACTCCCGAACAAGCTGATCTGTGGACATGTGTCTTCGATAATGGATGGTCCAGATTGGTTCTGGACTTCGGGAAAAATTCCACTTTGCACAATCTCACACAAATTTCCCTGAATCATTGAACTATCAAACCACTTGGGAAATCCAACGGTCTTCCTTCTCCCAAATGATCTATGGCATAGATTTGCTCTGGGATTTCGGAGCTTGGGGGATTTTTCCTCTTTCTCGAAAAAACTTAAAACTCATCAAATTAATGAAGTTCAAAGGACTTGAGGGTTAACCGTTGTGCTCCTTTCCCAGATCTAACAGTTGTGAAGGGTCTTCCTTCTCCCGAATAGATCCCATGACTTAATTTTAATTTTGTGGCCAATAACCACGGTTATTGTGGCTTCTTGATCTGCCACACCTTCTGAGATTTCAAATACAGTCCAAGTGTTCTCTCAACGTTCTTATGGTACTCATGGACTCTCTGAAACTTGAATTTTTTTCCATTTCGACAACAATTCATTCTGAAACTTCTGCTTCAATTTCCACTTACATGGCCTATCCAGGCTCAGTGTTGAAACCATGGGCTCTGATACCATTTTGTAACATACCCCGGCCTCACAAGCTGGTCCATGCCACCTAAAAAATTTCTTACTGAGCTTCTGATAACCAAAATGTAACATACCCAACCATAGACCTGTTGGGCTATGGAACACAAAAATTCTTGCAGGACATCATACATATACAAATTAACATAAAATTACATTATGCTAATATACAGATTAATGTGGAAATAATAGTAAGCCTACACATACAACATATACATGAAATACTTATAAATATTAGACATGTACAAATGCACATCATGTAAATGAACATAGAAATGGTACTTATCTTTGTGTAGAAGACCACCAACTATGTGCAGACCTTCAACTAACCTCCTAGCCATAGACCACATTGCTCATCACTCTCAGTATTGGGTCACCCCCAAGCTGGGACTAAACTCCACTCGGGTAAAAGGATTCCTAGGCTAGGCTGAGACAATGGGATACTACACAGTTAATCAGGAAGGATTCCCTCCTAGGAGACAACTTATACACATAGCTTACAACCTCTCATTCCTCAAATGCATGTCCCACCCCAAGAAGTGTGCCCCTTTATCTTCTCAACAATCCTTCGACTGCCTCACTTCCCTTCCAGGGCTTCATTAACAAGCCAGACATGAATTCTCAGATCACTATAGCTGTTGTTGGGCTCCCTCCAAGAGAAATCACTTCCCTGGCAACCTCTCTCCCTTGGAGAGAGTTTCTCACATGCCTAACAACCTGCTTCTACTTTTCCAACAAACTCTCTCACCTAGAGATATTTTCTCATAGGCATGATAACCTGCCTCTTCATTCCACGGGCTTGAAAACCTGCCTCTTCACTCCCGCTCCCAGATAACCAGCAGTAGGCTTAGGTGAAAACAACTTCAACGTTTATCTAATGCACAGGTAAAAGTGACAACCATGACCTTTGGGTTTGGAAATAGGCGATGCTCATAACATGCAAGTACAACACATGCTTAGGTAGGCACAGGTGTGTTGTGCCACCCAGGAGGATCACGGGTTTCAACCGATGATAGGAAAACATGGGATATGGCTCCATAATCTGTGCAGGTTTTAGAGGTGTGTGCATGCTCAAACGTCAACAATGGAGGTAATGGCTTCCTGTGTGAATGTGTGAGTGCATGGAAAGACTGACCAAAATGGAAGAGAACCCCCAAGAATGATGAGTTTTCCACATATATATGCATGTCCCAAACTGGACACTTGTCTTCATGAAGCCGCATGAGCTCCACTTATAATTTGTTCCCTTCCCACAGAAAATTAGGATAACATAGGTTATTTCCAACCTTAGCTTTTAGGAAATAATAATATAATATTATTCCCTTATAGATAAGCCCTCAAGCTTAGCCCTTTTTCCTAGCCTCTTATCCCCTTCCCTTTCCCTACTTAGAGGATATTAGTCCCCCATTATCTTTTATCGTGGTCTGTCTATACGCAACGATGTATTTTATTAATGATATGAGTGTTTACATATACAAAAATAGGCTCATTAGCCTTTAACATCTAGGCTCTCCGGCCTAATCATCACATAAGCCTCCTATATTATAATCACCTGGCTCACCTGCCTACAAAACATATTTACATTCTCAATTACAATTGGGGCTCGGTCTTGGGATATTACACATTTAGTCCTATAAGCACATAGCACTATGGGAACCCTTAAATCCCAATGTCTTGTCCTACATTACATATATTTTTCAATGCATTCTCTAGTATCTTATTGAAGTCTTCCACAGTTCCATTCGCTTGAGGGTGATATGGTGTGCTCTTTTGATGATGAATCTAGAACTCCTCTGTCAATGTTGCAATTGTCTTGTTCAAAAAGTGAGTCCCCTGATCTCTCATAAGTACTTTTGGACACCCAAACCTTGTAACTACATTCTCAAATAAGAACCGTGCAACTATCTCCGCGTTGCAATCTGTAACCAATTCTACTTCTTCCCACCTAGTCAAGTATTATGTCGCGATAATTATGTACCCGGATCCTGATATTCTCGCTGATGGATTAATTGGTCCAAAAAAATATATTTCCCATTTGTCAAATTCCTATATTGTGACTTGCAGAGTCAAAGGCATCTCATCCCTTCTAGATGGATTCCCTACCCTCTGGAAATTATCGCAACTCTGATAATACTCCTTATCATCATTATGGAGGGTAGTCCACCATAGCTCTGTGTGCAAGATCTTTTGAGTTGTCGCCTTTCCTACATAATGTCCTCCTGCAATTCCTTCATGCGCCTCTGATAGGATCATTTATCGTTCATGTTCCAATACACAACGTCATTGTATCCCATCTGCACCTAAATTATATATTTTTCCTATGATCAACTGATAATTTGTTGCTTTAACCACTAACTGCTTCTTTTGTGCTAGTGTCATGTCGGATGGAGCCACTCATGTACTAAATAAATTGGACAATCTCTGCAAAATAGTCATCAACCTTTGAACTGCAAATAAGTTTGTATCTAGTAAAGTATCATCTAGATACCTTTCATCTTCCCCTGTCAGTATGCGTGATAAATGATCTGGTCTTGCATTCAGTTTCCCTAGTTTCACAATGACTTCAAATTCATACTCTTGGAACACAAATAACCATCTGCATATCCTTCCCCTTAACACTAGCTTGTTCACTAGGTATATCAGCACAAAGTGGTATGTATACATCTTAAAATGGGACCCTAATAAGTAATGTAATTCTTCTTGGCAGTCGACAACTTCCTGCGAGCAAAGGACATCAGATGGTCTAACCCTCCCTCTCCTGGATAAGATAACACTCTGTCGAGAGCTATAGATGATACATCCACATGAACGCAAAACTATTTCTTCCAATTTGGGAACACCAGAATGGGTGCAATAACTAATTTCTTCTTCAACATATACATACCCTATTGATAGTCTTCATTCCACTAAAACCTAACTTCTTTCTTTAACAATTTTTCCATCTGAGCGGTAATATGTGCATATCATTTAATAAACTTCTTGTAATATCCTGTATGGCCCAATGTTGTTCTCAATTTTCTTACTGACGTAGGTGGTGGAAAATCAACAATCACAACTATCTTTGCAAGATCAACCAACAAACCTTGCTTGCATACCACATGACCCAAAAAAATACCAAAGGGTGCACAAAAAATACACTTTTTCAAATTTAATGACATATGATATTGTCTACATATATCGAGCATTAAACACATAGTTTCTATATGATATTTCAATAGGCTAAACACAGTCCAATCACCTAAGTAAACTTCAAGAAACTTATGAATAAATTCCTTGAAGGTTGCAACAATTACTCTGGAAAACACAACATGTGCATTATTTAACCCAAATGGCATCATTGTGTACTGGTAGCTTCCCCATTTTTTTTCGCAAATGTCATCTTATGTTTGTCTTCAAGTGAAAATTTGATATGATGATACCCTGTAAATCCATCAGTGAATGAGTAGGCCTCCTATCCTCCTACATTCTCCAACACTTCGTCTATAAAGGGGGTCAGAAATGGGTCATGCGAACATGAATCGTTTAGTTCCTTAAGTCTACGGAAATTATAATTCCATTTATTTTCTTATCTTGAACTACCATTGGACTTATCCACTTTGACTCTACGACGAGCTCAATGGTACCAACTTCTAACATTCTGTCTATATCAGCTTTCACTTTCTCCTTTTACTTTGGATTCAATCTGTAAGGTCTTTGTATTACTGGCTTAAAGTATGTCTTTAACAATATCTTCATTTCTCCTAGTTCCCCAACAATCCCCTTCATCTCTAAGAAGGTATTTGGAAATAGATCTTGATACTCGCTCAATAAATTTGCAATTTTTTCAATGGCATCATCGTTCCAATAGTATTCAATATTCACGAACTTGGGGTTCTCTTTCATGCCAATATTCACCTTGTGCACTTTTAATGGCTTCACATACACAACAGATTCAAGCTCTGGACCTTATGCTCTGCACTCCACTTCAGTCTCTGGTACTTTCACATTCCTTGGATATTCTTCCTCTTGGACTTCTTCAGTAACATTGTAACATTCCAGTATTTCATGAATTGTTGCAGAGACTATGTGCACACTATATGCAGGTACTATGTCTATATGGTATTCTTCTGTAAAAATATTCCTTCTGATGACTTGTAGAGCTGAGTCTACTAAAGGTGAAACAAATTTAAAACTAAATGTTACCTTGAAATTTTGGGTTAGCTCCTCCCAGTTTTCTATCCCTCTACGTACCTCCAGTTCTAGATACCATTTCTTGGGAATCTTCTCAAGTGTATGTATAAATTTGTGCATCCACTCCTGCTTGGGAACCTAACTCCAAGTCGTAATTCACTGCGCAATATGATCTGTTGGACAACTTAACCCTGTATACTTCTATGCAATTTCTCCACTTTCTGTTCCAAATATGATATGTAGTAGCCTTCTACACTGCTAACAGTCTTCCAATTGAAACTATCTTATGTTGGTTTTCCAACCTCAACTAAATGGGTGGCAAAATTAACTTCGATTTCCCCATCATTTCCCATGTTTTTCTTGGAAGAGCATTCACATTCGATCCTAAGTGTAGGATGATGTTTTCCATGTCATAATCCCCTATATGCGCATTCATTCTGAATTCTTTGTTTGTCCTTTTCTTGCACAATACTTGGTTCATTTCCCTCTATGTGGTTGGTACTTCTATATCTTAGGTGCATTGATCGATCATCCCACACAATATATTCAACATTATCTCGTCCTTCATTAATTCTAAACAAATCCTTAGAAAATATTTCAAAGTGCTTACCTTCTTTACTGACCTTTCTGGAATGGTGTGATCATAGACTGACGATATATTGTATATTGGTGGCGCATTTGACATTGATGTTATCCAGTCTAGTCCCAATATCTCTTTCCTGGTTTGTTGATATGTCTCTTTCTATTTCTATGGATTGAACAACATACTAGGATCAACTACTTTATGTATTCATTGCTCGATCCCTTTTCCTTTTTCCATCACATATGCTCCTTTTCTAGATCCTCCTCCTGCAACTGTTTCTATTCTGGGATGATCGTCGCGTTGTTATGTTGTTATAATCTGAATGTTTGTGTTCTAGTTTTGGTTCCATCTTTCTTTCCATTTCATAATAAGTTGAGGACAATATTCTGTCCCATGATCTAATTCTTTTCATTATGTTCATGTCATGCAAGGATTCATTAAGTCTCTCTCCAAATGTACCGATTGATTGCAATTATAACAAATGATTGGTCCTCTTCCCCCTCTACCAAATCCTTTGCATCCCCCCTGATTAAAGCCTCTTGGAGTATTATAATGTGGAACTCTTCCTTCTGATGTGACATTTTCTTCTTGGATTCTGTATATGTCTAAAGTGTTCTCTATCAATAAGTAAAATGTGCAGCAATCCTTCTCATCATGTCCTACAAACTTGCAAAAATTGCAAAACAAATTCCTAGGGGTACTCTTGTACTTCTGCAATAATGGAAAAGCAGTCAGATGATGTCCCCATGTATTTCATATTTCACAATACCCCTCTCCTCCTGCCAATGGGTTCAGTGTTCATGTAGCCATATATTTCACAAATGTTGGAGACTCGTCTTTATGATGGCCTTTTGTATTACATGTAATACACCAAAAAATTTCATGTTTGCCCTTTCCTTTTGTCAGTTATGACAACTGAATCATTTGCACAACCAACTATGATTTAACTTGTGTCATCCCTGCACCATCTCCTATAAGGGATGCTTCTAACTTCATTGCAATTTCTAAAGCTTTTGGTTGCGACGTGAATTTATGTTGTGTCAAAGGACAACGAATGTGGGGAAACAACCATGAAATAAACCATTCTCTATGTTTTTCATCGTGAATATGGAATTTCAACCTACCCGTCACATATTTAAACCTCTAATCGTAATACCAAATTGTCTCAGTCTGCACTTGCTTAATTTCTTTCAGCTCTGTGATGTACTGTGACGTAGATTTCGGCTTCTGAAATTCCTTTAATAAAGATTGTCCAATTTCTTCCAATGTTCTTGATTTTCCTGCCAGTGTGGTAATATGATAATTCATGTACCATAACAATGCATGACCTCTGAACATCGTTTCTAACTACGCAATCTTCATTGCATCATCTTGGACATTCTTCACAATCCATATTGTCTCACATACAAACAAATGATGCTCTGGATCTTCTGACCCCGCTCCCTGGAATTCAGGCATACTTAATACATTCAATTGTCTGATCATCTCAATATTCTAGTTTCTCAGAGAATCAACTCAGTATCTTCCATTATTCTCCACTGGCCTCTCTAAGAATTTAGTCAAAATAATAAAAAATTCACCAAAGAATATTTCGTGCAAATCTGTGAATACATACCTTTGCAACCACTAGTCGTCGATGATTTGTGGGTTCCTATTTTGTTCTCTAGAAAATTATTGTTCCTTCCTCTCTAGCCATTCTGATATCTCTTCCTTAGTCAGCCTCCAAAACATTCCCCTCAGTTACAAATCTTGATTCTGGAAATTGAACCATTTGTTAGCGCGCAGTGGGCAGACCCTAGGTTCAAAGATAATAAACCAACAAAACCCTTAAACACTGACCATTTCGGCATCACCTGCAAGCAAGTGAAGTCTCACCCAAAGCATATAGAGGGGTTGTAGGAACCAAGTTTCAATAATGACGAGGGGAAGGGAGGCATTCAACATGATCATACTATGCATTATCCATTTATCTACCACATGTGTAGTTTCCATTACTTAACAATTAATTATCATGCAACATACCCCGTGTGTGACATTAATCCACTTGACATTCATTCATTCATCATTAGATTAAGTTCACAGGATCATAATAGCATATATCAATGAATTATCCATAATACTAAGCATTCATCATCATTGCGCAATAGTCACAAAATAGTAAATAAATATATGCTAACCATATATCAGATCCGTAAAAAACACAACACACATAAGGAAGACATCAAGACACAATGTTTTAATATGGTTCACCCCAATTGGGCTACGTCCAAAATGAATAACTTATGATATTATTCATTTGCAATCTCCTTATATTTGTGCATTGTGCTTACAAAAGGTACATCATTTAACATTACCCTAACCTCCCTAGCCATTCCACTGAGTGCGAGCCTACCTCCTGAAAACTTCAATCATAATCCAATATACTCGAACACTTAGCCAAAAAATCTAGCACAATCATTATTAACTCTCTTCACTATCTCTATCTACCCCAACCCTTTACATATTTATACATTAACATGGGTCTAATCCCATTACAAAATGGTTACAAAGTGGACATAATGTCCCAAAATTCCTAACTACTTTCCTCCTTTTGCGCATTGGCTCCCAAAAATGATCCAACTACTTTGTGTGCACATCTCTCCTTAGCCAAAATGTCACACGATCCATTCATGCACGATTCCCAAGACTTATCCAAAATATCCTACTCCAACAAGTAGTATATTTGGATGATGTTAATTTCTTCTGCAAGAATAGGGCCGATCATATTGCTCATCCGAGGAAATTTTTCAACAGATGCAGAAGGTATGGAATTTTACTCAACCCCAAAAAATATGTATTCATTGTTGATGAAGGTAGGCTACTGGGATTCATTGTATCTAAATAAGACATGATGATAGAACCTGAAAGGAGTGAAGCAATCTATAAAATACCTCCTCTCCATAATAAAACTCCATGCAATCCTTTCTGGGAAAAATATGTTTTGTGAGAAGATTCATTCCCAGTTGTGTTGAAACTGTGAATCCACTCCAAGACATGATAAATAAATATGCATAGTTTAAATGGGGGCCTAATGAGAAAGAAACATTTGAAAATATCAAAATAGAAATAACTCGGGCTCTGACATTGATGAGTCTCGACTTCGACAAATATTTCATATTATACATGTTTACTTACGATATTACATTTGCAGTTGTCTTGCCACAAAAAGATCAAGATGGGAATGAATACCCCATCGCTTTTATGAGTTCTAGGTTGAAATGAGTAGAGTTAGACTATCCCAAAGTTGACAAACAGGCCTATGGTGTTTTTAAGGCAGTCAAACACTTCAAACCTTACCTGATTAAATCCAAAACCAAAGAGATTGTCCCTTACCCAGTTGTGAGAAATATCTTAGTATAGAAATATTTGGGAGAAAAGATAGAAAACTGGATAACAACCCTTTAGGAATATGACCTTGAAATCAAACATGCTAAAGTTTTCAAGGGGTAAGGGCTCTACAAACTGGCAGCTAAATCGATACATAAAAAGGAAGAGGAGGATGAATTTTACCAAGATCAAAGTCTATTTGAGAGGGAAGTTTGTTATATCTCTGTCACTAGGGACCAATGGTATTATGAGATGAAATATTATCTGACCTATGGAACTTATCCCCATTATTTGTATCCTAAGAAGAAGATATCCCTCATACTTAAGTTTTCACAGTATCAACTCATTCAGGGAGTGATTCGTCGCAGAAACTATGATGGTGTCTATTTTAGATGCCTTGAAAAAGAAGACGTTGATAAAGTCATATATGAACTTCATGATGGGCCTATTGGAGGAAATTTTGGAGGTGATACTACAACCCATAAAATACTCATGGTGAGCTACTATTGGCCTACCCTATTCAAATATTCACATGCATATGCTCGAAAATGCCCAGAATATCAAAAAGCAGTCGTAAGAGAAAAGAAACTTGTCTTCCCACTTTAGCGAGTTATTATTGAATAGGTTTGGATGTCATAGGTGAAATTAATCCCAATTCTTCTAAATTGCATAATTACATCATAACAACAATGAATCGTTTCACCAATTGGACTGAAGCAATCCCTTTGAATATCGTCAATGAAGACCAGGTGATATTTTTCCTTGAATCTCATATCATTACTAGGTTTGGTGTACTTGAATATTTGCTTTTGATAATGTTAAATATTTATCCTCTTTGAAATTAACTAAATATGCATTGGAACGAAACATTAAAACCAAATATTCAGCTAAATATTATCCACAAGGGAATGGGCTAGCAAAATCACCTAATAAGAATCTAATCAAGATCTTAAAAATCACTATTAAGGATCACCAAAGAAACTGACATCTAGCTCTCCCAAACACCCTATGGGCTGATAGAGTCACACCAAAATCCTCCCTTTTTTTTTGGTCTACGAACAAGAGGCAACCCTACCTACTCATACCTTCCTACCTTCACTACAACTTGCCCAAATTCTTCAAGCTGAAGAATGCCCAGTAATGAAACAAAGGTAAAATATGCTCCTCAAAATTGAAGAAGATAGGGAAAGGGAAAAAAGGAACCTAATGCAACATCAAAAAATAATCAAGAGATGGTTTGATAAATCATCTGTAAGAAACAAATATTTTCAAGAGGGGTTTCTTGTCCCCAAGTGGGATAGGGAAAATGAAATTAAAGGGAAGTATACCAAATTCCAGAAACTCTGGCTAGGTCCATTTCAAATCCATAATAATATTGGACCAAGATCCCTTAAACTTGGGGCATTAGAGGAAGAAGACGAGGAGCTCCCTATCAATGGACAAGTGCTTAAAAAACACTTCTCATAATCACTCCAGGTGATGTAGCTATGTACATAGTAGGTTCACTTCTATGTTTTTGTAAATATTTTATGATTTTCTTTCCTTGCTTTAACATGTTGTATTTACTTTACTGTTGTAGTAAATCCTCTACTAACTTGTTCCAAATTTGGTTTATTGGAGTTTGTTTTACAATATAAGCACTATGTCTGCATAAGGATGACTATTCCGATGACTAGGTAAAGATTAAACACCTTGTATATGGTATAGAAGAAAACGAGTTATAACTTATGGTCACATTGAGGGAAAGAGTTCATGATTATTTGTTATCAAAAGAGCCTCATATTATGTTTTAAATAGTTTCAAATGCTTAAAATTGATAATATATTTGTTATCTGTGTGATCATTCTCACTACTGACTCACTAAGTCATAAACAAGAACATGCACTAGCCACTAATGTCTTCAGGACAATTCTTTTGAGACTTCCCTATTCTCGACCAGCTCAATAAAAAACTATTTGGAGAGGATCCATGAAGTTGAAATAAATATTGAGACCTGCATATCAAAGCAACTCTTTATCACCCCGCTTCCCTAGCACCCCTTATGTAGAAATGATACATAAATTACAAATCAAAGGGGTGAAATATATAGTCTGAATAAATGTGAATTTGAAAGCACTAATAATTGTGTGGGAAATACAAGTAAACACGTTGGGGCTATTGATGATCATTGGAAGTGGGGCCATTCTTGTATGATACCAAGACAACTTCGTCATGGTTTTGGACGCTCGCTGGAAGCGAATCAATGTCGGGAAAAAAGAGACGAGGAACACACATCGGTCTACAAATATTCAAGAACATGCTTATGTAGTGTCTCGATCCTCACAGATGTATAAACTAAGTTCATCCCTTAATTATCTCACTGGTATTATTTTGAATATCATCAAGGTTGATATTGCATTCTCATTTTCAGAAAGAGAGATTTTTGTGGGGTCCACAGTACAGATCCACCTATCAAATTTTCTGAAATTATATAGTTAAAGATTCACAATATGAAGGTAAATCTGGAACAGAGATAACTGGTTCTTCCAACAAGTAACCATTTGTTGTGACATACACATCATCCCACTAAATCTCTTGAGTTTTAGTGGCTACCTACACTACCAAAATTTTGCAAGGTACTAATCTTTTTACCCTAATGGTTATTTAATTCTAAGATAGATGTTTGTATGCAGATTCCAAAACGAATTTGATGCATAATATACTAGTTTCTACTCGAATCCATCCTAATAGACTCTTTCTTCAATTTTCCCCAACTTCTTTGGAACCTATTTGAAATTGAAACCACCCACAACTACTTGGCCCCTCACCTCCTTAATCTTATGATCTCAATTAATGTCATCGACTCTTGGCTCCCAACATCTTGTTGTTCTCAAGTGTTAAAGTCTCGATGACGATTCTTTAACAACGTCGTCAATGAATTTCTTTAGGAGCTTGTCCATTGTGAGTTAAATTTTATCAGTATGAGATTTAGGAGCTTGTCACCAAGCGATTAGTCTTAGTCTGGTATTAAAATAAGTTGGGCCCCACTTCTCCCCAATAACTTAATGCATTCTAATACCATTGCAACTACACATCCTTCTAGCCATGTCCATATGACTTCGATCACAGATCGTCGATGCTTGGCATATGACTCTTCATTGTTTTCAAATTTAAAGTTCCAATGATGATGCCCTTACAACGTTGTTATCGGTGAATCGTTGTGAAATTAAATCCTTCATGGGTTGTTTGTAAAATCCAGCGAGGATATTTTTATTTCAAGAGCCACGTCATTACACACGTGATCAATAATAATTGGTTTCGAATTTACCTGGGTTAAAATATGTGTTATGTTCCAGCTGGACCCCATCCTTTCATTGTCCCACATTATGACACTTATATAAATTTCATGGGAATTTATATTAATGCATGGCGATTTTACTTTCACTCACACATTTCATCGTCGGAGAACAACATGATTTTACCCTTGTTCTCTCTATGGAAATTGTCGACAACAATATTGCTTGAAACAAATCACCAACGATATAAACTTGGAACCATTAGATGGCCTAGATCAATCTAGCACCCAACCACTACATATCAATCGTTAAAATTTACCTCTTTCTCTAACCTTACACGCAAAATGAAAGAGAAAGGTTTTTCCTAAATGGTCCAATTGTAGAGCCAGTAATCTCACTGAAATCCTTCAGTCTTGTCTTCAAAAATATTCGATAATGCAAGTATGTCATCGTTGGAAAATTTCATTGCCACCCTTGCTAACTAATCCTCGTGTTATTTTTCACCGAGGACTATATCGACTCTCCCCTCTACTTACTAACTCCACCTCACTAACAGCACAAAAATGGCCATAACTACTGAGTTGTATACGAGAACATATTTATGGCTCATCGTACAAATCTAACTAAGTCGAAGTTGTGACGTGTTCTGCATTAATTGCACAGGGATTGGGTAAATTGGGGAATATTGTAACCCTGTTTAGAAGTAATCAATCTTGATTGAATGTAATACCATGAGAAACGCACCAATGACGTTGTTGCAGAAGCCGAGTAATTTGTGCTTTGGGTTGTAGTCTTCGGAGTAGCGGGTAAGTATTTCGAAGATTATTATTAGGTATCACTACTCTCTATAACAATTAAATAATGAATTAATTTCATTTTATTTCACGAATTGAAAAAGTAGCAAAATGTTTCAGATGCATGCCAAGAAGGGTAAAGCCAAAATAAATGTCGTTCCTGCTCCTGTTCATGGACTAGACTCTCTCAATATTTCCGACAAGAATAGAAATGATGGAAGACAGTATTTCACGTTAGATGATGAAGACATCGATGAGTATCGAAATATCCACAAAAGTGACATTCACATAGTGGTTGCTCGCCCATAACTTTTCCCCTACAATGATGTTGCAAAATGGTGTTTTTCACAACTACAAAAGGATACATGGTTGACAGTAAATGCTTTAGGTGTTCTAATTTCATCTCTCGTGATGAAATACATCAAGGTTCAGTATAAAACCTCGGAACCTGTTGTTGCACTAGAAGAATCATTCCTGGAAAAATTTGGGGTTGATCACAATGACTTCGAAACTCTAATAAAATATTGGTTCATTGATGAAGAATGGCCATTGAATAAATGGGAGATATATGTCTCGACGCAGTATATGAAAGACCCAAACATGATATTATATGCAATGATTTGCAGACTCTATGGTGAGGAGACAAGCACCCACTTCATAATGGAATGGTTCCCGATGGCCTACATAGTGGCCAAAACCATAAAATCATTCAATTGGGATGGTATCCTATCATTCAACATTGAAAATTGAGTTTGGGATCCTCAGGGTATGAAAAATTATGGTTTTAATATGTTTTTTTTTTTACAGAAACTGCATTTTTTATATATATATATAAAAGGCACAACCGAAGTCGTTGTTTACAAAAAGGGGTGTTGGTTCAAGGAAACAACTATGAGGATTTATGATAGATTACTACAAGGACCTGTCCAAAAAAAACTATTGTTGATATCTAGAAAACAAGTTGTTCTAGATATTGCTTACATTCAGAGATTACTAGACATAGCCATAATTACAAAATTTTGGAACTGTCTACACGTCTTACTGATTCTTGTCCTCTGGGCCTCCAGCTTCTTCTGGAGGCATGTCCAGGGTGACATTTAGGTCTGGCAGGACTAAGACAACTCTAATCATGTACTCCTCACTTTGGCTTTGTTCTGTTGAATCATGGGCTCTGGTTCCATGCAATTCTTCTAATCATTCACCTTGTCTTCTTAAGAAATCAACCTCATCTTGGAGCTAGTTTATTAAGGCTCGATGTTGAGATAGGTTTTCCATCTTGAAGCTTAGAGTGGTGTTGTGGAATCCAATCTTAGGGCCGGATTTTCAGTGGTGATGAAATTTTCATCCACCATCTCCTCCTCTCAATTTTCTTGTCCTGGGCACTGATTTATTTTAACGGTTCCACTGGCTAGCGTGTCTTTCCTCATTTTTTTGGTGTGGTCTACACCTGCGCTTCCAATTTTTTTTCCTAGGTATGAGTCTTGCATGTGATGTTGGGCTCTGGGATTTATGTCAATGGCTTCTTCTCTTCGGGCTGAATTGTTGCTTAAAGTGCCCAATTCCAATTGGATCATATTCCAATCTCCATGCTTAATTCCTCCTCGATGGTGTTTCCTGTTATTCCCTCTGGGAGAGCCAATGCTATCATTGCACGCTTGTGTCGTGGTCCTTATCTCTTATTTTGCTTCTTTGTAATTTCTTTGTAAAATCTGGCTTGAATTTATTGTGCGTATCCCTTCGTCGGACACACTTATTATTTCACAACATTTCTTCGGGATGTAAAAATAATGAACTAGGCTTTGTCCTTCCTGTAATCCCCTTATGGTAGCCATTCTTGAACGTGAAAAATGATGCCCATGAGGTGAGGTGGAATTCTCTACCAAGATCCACATGTTGTGGATCCTTACTTCAATCTTTTCCCATTATGTTATCTCGTGCACGATTAATGTAGGGGTGAGCGGAAAGGTGAAAGTGTGAGGTGGGAGTGACCTCATATGCAGGGTCCCACAAGGAGTGAACCTCTTTCAACACTGGATATCCATATTCGTGGGCTACGACGTACCACTTCTCATGTTCCGAGATCTGGCTAAGTACTCAGATCCCCTAGGCATGATGGGAGTTCGTTCTGAGGATTTGTTGCCCTGAAGAGACATGTGGAGGTGGTTGTTGAGTGGAGAGCTGACGCGAGTGTGCTGGGGCATTGGAGAGGCATTAGGGGGGTTCTATAAACTCAGTCCTACCCAAAAATTCCAAATGACTTGTACTTCTGCCTATGGATCTGTTAGCCTTCTCATCTTTGCTCCTGTTGTTGGCTCGTCGAACATGATAGAAGGTGGGGAGCATGGAAGAAAGTGTGTCCCTGGTTCTATCGATGATTATTTTTAGAATTGAGTTATTTGGGTTTATTATTTTAATGAAGTAATTTATTATCATCTTGGAGTCTCCTAGGATGATCATCTGGTTGATTTGACGATCCTTTTCTATTCGAGCCCCTTTGAAAAGTGCATAAGCCTCTGCTGAGTTATTGGTGGTTTTGCCTAGATTCCATGAGTATGTTAGCAGCCTTTGTCCTCTAGGGCTGAACAAAACTCCTCCCACACCTACCTCCCCTGGGTTCCCTTTATAAGCACCATCAAAACATAGAACATGACTCTTTTGAGTATTTAGCCAACTTTTTAACTCTTGAGGTGAGAACTGAAGCTACCATCATGAAGTCATTTTTGGAAAATAGGTGAGGGGGGCATCTGAGAGGTTTAGTTTGTTTAACCATGATTCTTCTTCTGTTCTCAAAGGATCCCCTTCCCAACTTGTTGTTTTCTTGGACGATATAAACTCCCTTAGTTGGTTGATTTCATTTATCGCAACTACAAGGGGGGAGATGGTTTTTTCTTTGAAAATTATTTTGTTTCTTGCCAGCCAAATTTTCCAGCATACAAATTTTATTGAGGCCTTCCAGGCTCGACTTAGATTCAGATTCCTCTGAAGTGATCCTTTGTAATGTTTTCCCCATTTACCAATCAGGCTTCTGCTACTTGTCGGCCTTGAGATTTGGGGGACTAATTCAAGGTAAATGTTTTTCATCACCTGTTTAGTAAAATTGCAATTTAGGAACAAATGATCGGTGCTTTCCAAGATATTGGCACATAGGACACATCTAAACAGTCCCATATAGCCTCTTTTGTTCTAATTTTTGCCTGAGTTTATTATGAGCCAATTGCCAACATAAGATGATTATTTTTGGGAGGCTGTTTGGGCTCCATATCTCTTCCCAGATGGCAGATTTGGTTGGGATAGCACAGTCTTCTAAGATATGCGTGTAGCCCATCTTCACTGTGTACCCTGATTTCCCCCAACTTATGTTTTCCTTTTGACTGAGGCAGACTGGGGCATTTCCACAGATCACCAGAAGGAACTGCTTAGCTTCGTCTCTCAAGAGGGGAGGAAGCTCGCCCAGATTCCAGCTTTCCCAGGTGCCATTTTGATGCCAATTTGAAATATCATAGAGGGTGGATTATCTAGAAGAGGACAACCAGAGATTGAAATGGTTCAGAGAAGGAATGCTAGAAAGTACCCCCGTCTTTAAGAATTTATCCTCCCAAATCTTTATTTATTTTCCATTCCCTAGGTTCCAATTGAGGTGGGATTGAATTAGCGGTACAAACGCCCGAATTAGCTTCCATATGGGGGAGCCTGATTGCCCAAGGTCTACTCCCTCCAAGAATATTTTTCTGACTTTGGATAGGTACTTATTGCATAATGATTTTTTCCACCATTCTTTTTCACCTTTGATTACACGCCAAATTAGCTTGGCTCCCAGTGCTAATTTTATCCTTTCCGAGTCCCTAATGCCCAACCCCCCATTTTATTTAGGGGCCCAGGTAATAGCCCAATTTACCATATGGAATTTTTTTTCATTATCCTTGCCTCCTTGCCAAAGAAATTTCCTTGTAATTTTGGCCATTTATTTTTTGATTCCCATTGGAGCATAGAGGGATGAAAATTGGAAAGGAAGATAATATTGCTTTTATTAAGATGACCCTGCCTACTGGATTTAGCCACATGGTTCCCCAAATTTCATATTGATCTTTAATTTTTTCGAGTATTACCTGCCACGCCTCCCTGGGGAGGGATTTGATACTAATGGGAGTGCCTAGATACTTGAAGTATTTTCAGTCAGTCGTAAAGGATAATTGGAGGATGTTGGCTATTATATCCATTGTTCCCACTTTTATGTTCCATGCATAAATTTGAATTTTAAGTTTGTTGATAAGTCCCCCCGAAGCTTGTTCATACTGGTCCAGGACTAGTTTGAATCTTTGGCCCATTGTCTGAGAAGCTCCTCCAAGAAGTAGAGTGTCATCAACGAATTGTGAGTTATTTATCCTTCTGACGCCCCTAGCGATTTTCAATCCTAGAATATTTCTCGTGGCTCTCTCTTGCTCCAGTCTTATGTTTAGATTTTCTTCCATAATAACATACAACAGAGGAGAGAGAGGGAACCCTTGTCTAAGAACTCTTGCGTCTTGAAAAAACGGAGTTGGGCGGCCATTGATTAATGACGCTATCTAAGGGGATGAGATACAAGCCTTGATCCAGGATACGAAGGATTTGTGAAAGCCAAATTTGTTTAGCACATCAAAGAGGAATTCATGCTTCACTCGATCAAAGGCATTTTCCATATCAATTTTGATTATCATTCCTTTTTCTTTGTTCATAACACTGGTGTGAATAGCTTCCTAGACCATAATTATGTTGTCCCAAATTCATCTTTTGGTCACGAAGCCCCCTTGATTGGGGAGAATTATCTTTGGGAAAAGGTGTTTTATCCTGTTGGCTATAATTTTGGTGAGAATATTGTAGGAAACATTGCAAAGCGAAATGGGATGGAAACGATCAAAAGTGATTGCATTTTTAGCTTTAGGGATCAGTGCAAGAAATGAGGTATTGGTGGCTCCTCCTAGCTTGCAAGTAGATTGGACATATCTAATCATATGGAGCAGGTCCTTTTTAATGATTTCCCAACAATTAATGTAGAAGTGGGGAGTGAAACCATCTGTCCCAGGAGCTTTATCTCGGTCAAATTGGAAGACAATTGTTCTAACTTCCATTTTTGTGACTACCTTTGTCAGTTCTTGATTATCCTAATTTGTTATCAACTGTGGGACCGGTTCCATGAACTGCATACTCTATTCTTTATTATTTGCTAAATCTTGGGTATAAAGATTTTTAAAATGAGAGGAGGATTCCTTTTTTATTTTTTCAAAGGAATTAATTACTTCTCATGTGGCTTTTTGAATTTCATCCATTGTGTTATTGTGTTGTCTTTCTTTGGCCCACTTATGAAAAAAGGAGGTATTTTTGTCTCCTTGGAGCCACAAAGCTCTAGATTTTAGTCTCCATTCCTTTTCTTCATTGTGGAGTTCCCTTATGTAATTTTGAAAGTGATTTTTCTCCTACTCGAGGTGTCTGGAATGTACTTCATTGTTTTCCATTACAATGTGTAGCTCTTCTAAATTATTTTTGTGTCTTTCTACTTCCTCCTTTGTGCTTTTGAAGAAATCTTCGGCCCAATCCTTTATTTCTTGCTTTGTATTTTTCAGATTTTGCTCCCAAATATACACAGGGGTTTCTTCCACCCAAGTAGACCAAATTGAGGAGATTAGGGGGAGGAAGTATGGTGAGTCCAACCACAAAGGGTTGAATTTGAAATGAATGGGGCCCATGTTTTATGCTTTTACAAGAGAAAGTGTTATTGGTCGGTGATCTGAGATGCCCCAAGACACTATTTGGGAGGAGATGGAGAGTGGGTGGAAGAGAAGAGGGATGTGGATGAGGAAACAGTACAGTTTAGTGGTTATGTGACCCACCCCTGTCCTTTTGTTGCTCCAAGTATATTTCCCTTTGGAGGGTTGTATGTCAAATAGATCTAGGTCTGAGATCAAATCCTCCATATGTTCCCGAAACTGGTCCCTAACAGAGGAACCTCCCTTTTTTTCCCCTTGGTGAAGTGTTGTGTTGAAATCCCCTGCTATAATGCAGTTTTCTTAGGCACCTAACTCTCTAATTTTCATTAGCGTTTCCCAGCATTCCCTCTTTTCCCAGTAATTATTAGGCATATAAATATTGCATATAGGGTAGATAATACCTGATTGGAGGTGCTTAAGTTTTACCAACATCCAGTGGGTTGATTCCACTATTTGTTCCTCCTTGTAGAGTTGAGTGTTCCACACTATACATATCCCTCCTAAGGCGCCTCTAGCGTTCAATGTCGTTCCACTACTTGATTTCCATAGTTGTTTCATTTCTCACAGGGCCTCATCACCCTGATGTTTTGTCTCCTAGATTAAAAGGATATGGGGTTTTAATATTCAAATTAACTTTCCCATGGATTTATTTTTTTCGCACTGGCCCAGACCTCTACAATTCCAGGAGACTACCTTCATTACTTACTATTGTGCTTTGGTTCCCCTCCCTTAGTGGGCTGAGACCGCCCCTTTGTTGCTTGGGATTTTCCATTTTCCCCTTCTTTTTGGAGAATTTCCTCCAGTGTTGGTTGGGTTCCTAGTTATTTTTCCTGGGTAGACGCTCTTTCCCTTCTTGTTTTATTTGTTCTCCTTCCTACTTTCGTAGTTCGAGCATTCTTTTGGATTTCCAGATCCATTTCTTCTCCAGAGTCTTCTTGACTATCTTCTTCCTATGCTTGGTGTATTTCCTAGAGTTGGGGATCTAGATCTGTTGGAGAGGTCACGAGATCCACATTCTGATCTGGGATGTTCTCTTTTGTATTGTCTTTAGAAATGATCAACTCTGCTTCTAAAGTTTCCAAGGGTTCATATTTGTTCTTACTACTTTCATCTTCATCACCAATTTGTATTGGGGATTTCCCTTTACTTGGCAAGGGAGGTATGGAGTTGCTCTTTCGCTCCTGTTGCTAGTTTCCTTCTCTGTTTGTCATTTTATATATTTTTTCTTGTTGCCATTGATCATATGTCTTGTTTTTTGGGTGCTCCTGGATTGCCTTAGGACAGTTTTTGGCGAAGTGTCTGTATTTGTGACATGATTTTCACTTAAAGGGGAGTTGTTCATAGTCCACAGTTTGGATGTATGACCACCCATCCATGATGAGTTGGATTGCTTATGGGAGTCCTTTTTCCAGGTCTAATTCTACACATAGCCTTGCGCAATATTGCATCCCATCTCGTGGATCGGCTCGATCGATGAACCTTCCCATAGTGTTGCCTATATTTTTTATTGTTTCATCGTTCCAGAAGTGGAGGGGAAAGAAGGGGAGCCTAACCCATACTGGAACCGCTGAGGGGATGTCATTCTCCGAACTGAATTATGGAGTCCATTTATTCAGATACATCCCTCTAGTTCCCATGAAATACGGGCCATTTGTGAAGATCAAATATTGATCTGCTTTGTTTTCAAAGAGAAAAACGTAGAATCCCTTACCACAAAATGATGTAGAAAGTTGTCCTTTGATTGTTTTCTTCTAGTTCTGCTCCAACCATTGAGCCATAGCTTTGGGGGTTGACCAGAGTCTGGTAAACTTCCCTATCAGACCATTTTCAGAAAGATGAAGTGCAAACAGTCTTGAAGAGGGGGAGTGGATAGAAACTTTTGGTATCGCTTCCAACCTTTTGACGAACTGGGATGGAGGGGCTCCCTTGGCATATTTTGAGTAAGAGGATATCAGCACTTGAAACACTGCAAGATCAGGTGGTGACGGGGGTTGGGGGGGATCCCCCAAGCCAGAGGCCATGGCAGCCAGTGTCAAAAACCCTAGAATCTGTTAGGGAATTCTTAGGATGTGGTAAACAGAAGAATCGACTATGTCTATATTATGACACACACTCCCTATTTTTATATGTTGGCCTACCTTATATATGCAATTTGCATAGCCAACAATTTTTTTGCCTTTAATTGGCCTTGGAACCCAAATAAGATCCCAATCCATATTTATTGTTCTTAGCGGTGAGAAGTTAATAGGAAAGAAAATTTCTACGACCTGTGTGACTACTTCCTCACTCCCCTACACAAATACTTCTTCAGTGTTCACCCGCTTAGAATATCCCCAAAGGATATAACCACCATAAGGGAAATAGGGGATTGGTATATGAAAAAATATTATACCTTCATAAGGGTATTTGGGGACACATGACCACCACATTTGTTACCCAAATATGTCCCTAATAAATTGTTGGCAAGAGAGATATGATACCATACGGTAGAAAAAGGGGCCACTTTTATTTATCAGAGAAAAAAAAAGAAACTTGCCAAATTTTCCTCTTCATGTAGGCTAATTTTCTCTATAGAATAAAAAAATAAAAAGCTGAAAAGGAGGTCTAAACCCTTAAATAATTTAGTCTATGTGTTACAAACCAGAAAGGGCATGACCCTCAAAATCTGGTGTATGACCATATGAGGGTTTTCAAGTTAGCACCATAGGCAATGCACAAAGTCAATTTTGCAGAAGATATCTCCAGGGGAGCCTTGTATTTTGAAGAGGTGGTAGACATGCTTACTACTAAAACAACACGAGAAAAGATTCATAAAGAGGAAGAATAAGATAGGATCTTGAGGATAGAACAATTCATATCCTTACTCCATAAAGATAAATAAAGACTACGGGATCAATAATGTGAAAAGAAAAACTGAGGAAGACAAAAATGGATATCAATAGAGAAAGAAGGATGAGGCTGAGAAAAAATAGATTGAGTTAGAAAACAACAAATATGAAAAGCACTCTTTTGAAAGAAATAATGGGGAAAAGTTAGTTGATGCAGAACTTAACAAGAAAGAAGCAATAGGTAAAACACAAGTAGAGGAAGAAGGAAAAAAGAGAGAATGTGAGGAGAAAAGAAATGTTGCCAAATCCCAAGAGAAAGAACTAGAGAAAGATAGCACAGTTGTGACAATATACCCTGACACAAGCATACTCAATGTTCCACTAGAAGAGTGCACTCCCTTGGCAACCATCCCAAGAATTATTTTGGTCACATATGCAGGTCTTGGAATTGAAGGTGCAGTTGTTGTTGTAGGTAACGATTACTATAGCCACAAAACTAAGGCTATTGAAAATAGGACGGCCAAAAGGAAGAGGGAAGAAAATGATACAAGTCATGGAGTAATTGAATGAGTTATCAAATGGAAAACAAGACTAGATCCCAAACATAACACAATACAAGAAACCTCAACACGCAATGCCTTTGCTAGAACAAATTTTATGTCGGTCTATGAAGTAGCAAAATCTCTAGATACAACAAAAGAAAGAATAGTGGAACTAGAATCTTCCATTCATACAATAAAGGATAATGTGGTCGGTGAATTAAGGAAATAATCCACGACAACAAACTAATCGCATAAAGAATAACTAGAGAGACAATTGAATCTTCAAGAAAGGTACTTAACAATAGAATTTGAGAAGAAGATCAATTTGAACTAGGAAGAAACATAAAAACTTAAAGCAGCAAATAATCAAAAAGTTGCAAGGATTAAAGGGGAACAATTAGAAATCAATGCATATAATGAAAATATTGAGGAACAAGTCTGAAAATTGCAAAAAGATAATCATCTTTTTTAGAAGACTATAGAAGAAAGCAAGACAAAAATAGTGGCACTAGAAATAATTAGAGAAGAATCCACGAGGGTAAATGAAACACTCATATATATGCAGAAGAAATTATTTATCTTACTGCACATCATTCAAAAGAAATGGTCAGACCACTTGAAAGTAGTTCAACAAATGATTGTCATGAAAACAAAATATCAAAAGTTTCAAAACGCATATGACCATATCGTCCAATGGAAATATGCTTGTGATAATCCTCCCATCACCTTGTCAATATATACAGCGAAGTAGAATATTAAGGACCAAATATTACTCAACATAGGGAAATCCATTCTCAATAACATGAGGAATACTCAGATGAAGGTAAATAAATCTAGCAGGAAGTTATGGAGAGTAGTCGAAGAGCTAGTGGAACAATTTAGGATGGTAAACAAATCAGACTTGGGAAAATCAGGGTCGGATCATACAATGATAGAAGATGTCGAGAGCCAAAGGAATATGAGCATGAAGGCTGTTGAATCCACAAAATAAATTGATCAAGAAATACTAAATAAAAGAATAGTGAAACCAAATCAATTGATCCTCTTAATTGAAAATTTCATACAGCAGACAAAGGAAGTGTTAAGGGAAAAATTCATAAGTCTAATATGTGATGGGGAACAGGAAATTGAAAACATTCAATTAAATAGATTAGATTCCATCCTTGAGGACTTCATTTTGTGGAGAAGCTTCATCGACAAAATGCAACCTCCAAAACCCACTTGATCATTGTAACTTAACACTTGCATCATAATCATTTTTGTAATCATTGTAATATTCCAATCAAGAATGAGAATCGAAGAGTCGTAACTGTTCAATAATCATTTGACAGTTATAGAATTCAAATCGCATATCTTCATATTTTGTAAAAGAGATGAATGTAAAAAAATGAAGGACTTTTTCACTTTGTATTACAGGTTGTACTATTACTCCTAATGATAAAGAGAAAGATGAGTTTTCTAGAACTGTGATTGTGGTGAATGTATTTTAGACTATTCTTGATGCATTTGTTTTAATTTGAGTACCTCATGTTCATGTGTATGAATTGTTTTTGCAATGTTCTTGTATGCCCAGGTTGTCACAGTTTCCTTTATTGAATGCAGTTATAATGTTGTTGTATTCGATAAAAACTAATTGTTATTGTCTTCTTAATGATATTATTGTGCTTACATAGCATTTGAATTCATGAACTATATCTAATTCAAAAGGATATCATTCTTAATTGTACTCAATCTCCTTTAGTTAGCTCTTAATCACGATAGGATTAGTGTAGTTTAGGATTGCATCTTAGAATAGCTATAGGTAGCATCATTCTAGTTTGTTTTAGATTTTAATTCATCTGTTTGAGACAGTAGATTTAGTTTGGTAACCAGGTCAATATACTAGTCGTAAACACCATCCCAAACAAGAGTGAGTTTAATTGGGACTTGTCATTGAGCGTTCTCCCTTACCTGATTGAATGGGCCTTTTGGACTCTTCAACACCTTTCTCCTTCTTCCTCATGAATATTATCTCTTGGAATATACATGGCCTCAACCACAGGAGCAAACAAAGACTCCTTTGAAACCAAATATTGGAAGATAATCCAAACTTTCCATTCTTATAGGAAACCATATGGCGAGTGATGAAGTTGAATCCATTCTTGCCCGATGTTGGAGGAAATGCAATTTCATAAGAAATGAATCCAGAGGCTTGGTCATTGGGTTTTCTATACTTTGGAACCCGACTTCTATCACACTTGATAATTTTTTCTCCACCAAATGAACCATTTTAGCTAGATATTTAATAATTGGCTAAGTTAAGGATGGATATATCACAAACATTTATGGTCCATCCACCTCAGTGAAGAATTCAACCTTTTTGGAAAATATGGGAAGCCTAAAGGAAATAGTTCAAAATAACAAATGGATTATAGGCAGAGACTTTAACATTATTCTCTCACTAGTGGAGAAAAGGGGTAGCGTGCGTAGACTAGATAGTGATAGTGAAGTCTCAGTCAGAATCAGTAAACCCAATGAGATCTAATGTAGAGACTATTGAATAATGAATCCCAAAGGTGATGGTGCCTTGTACGTATCGAAGGATATGCTTTGCAACCTTCCAATGTAGCTCACGCAGCTCCTGCATGAACCTGGAAACTACACCAACTACATAGGAGAGGTCTAGTATGGAGTGTGTGAGATACAACAAGCTCCTCACTAGTTGTATGTGCAGTGTGCTATCAACTAGTGGAGTCTCCCTGCCATCCTCAAGTTTTATTCCTGATAGGAAAGGAGCTGGAATAGACTTGCAGCCTGTCATGTGAAATCTCTCAAGGAGATCTTGTTCATACTTGGCCTAAGACAATTTGATACCTGATGCATTCTAACTGATCTCGAGTCCAAGGAAGAAGTGTAGTGGAACCATGTCCGTCATCAAAAACATGTCATGTAGAATCCTCTTGACTGTAGCAATCGTTGAAGTCGAGCAACCGGTGATCAGAAAATCGTCAACATACAAAACTAAGAGTAGAAGTGAATCAGTTGTCCTGATCATGTAGACATTTGGGTCTGATTTACAATGTACAAATTTCTCTGACAATAGGTAGGAGTCCATATTGGAATACCATGCCCTCGGAGCCTGCTTGAGGCCATAAAGGGAATTCTTCAATCGACAGACAAAAGATGAGTCCCACATAAATCCGTAGGGTTTCTCCATATAGATCTCCTCAAAGAGATCACCGTGAAGAAATTCATTCTTCACGTCCATATGATGGACTTCCCATCCCTTGGTTTCTGCAATGGCAAGTCTCAATCGTATGGAATCCAAATTCGCTACTGGATCGAAGGTCTCATAATAGTCAATACCATGCACCTGGTGAAAGCCTTTGGCAACAAGCCTGGATTTGTATCTACTAATCTATCCATCCATTGTGCTCTTGGTCTTGTAGACCCATCTGCATCTGACAAGTTTCCTCCCAGAAGGAAGGGGAACTAAATCCCAAGTCTAGTTCTCAAGGAGGGATTTGTACTCCTCCTGCATGGTGGATTCCCAAAAGGGATTTCCAACAGCCTCGCTATAAGACTGTGGATCCGAAGACTGAAACAAGAAAAGATGTCTGGAGGGAAATGGTTCAGCAGCAATGAGTGCAACAGGAGGCTCCTCAAAATTAAATCGATTCCTCCTAGTATCTGTTGGATCACCAATGAGATCCCATGCATCCTGAAGAGTAGTTTGCACCCACTTGGGCCTCTACTCTGGCTCTGCAACTGCATCTAGATGCTCTGACTCTACATCTAACTATATTGACTCTGAATCTGAATCATCTAAGTACTCTGAATTAGAACTCTTGTCTGAAAAAGATTCGGCATGTGCATGCTCATCATCTCGGATAGGTGGAAGAATGAAGGTGTCTGCATGCGGCTGTTGAGGTACATGCGAGACACTTCCTTGAATTGGACACTATGATCCATGATAAGTCAGTTCGAGGAAAGATCAATAATCCTATATCCCTTCACACTATTGGGGTATCCAACAAAAATACACTCATTTCTTTTTGGATCAAGTGCCTTCCTCTTTTCAAAGGGAATCTGGGCCCATGCACGTGAACCAAAAATGAGAAAGTGGGTCACTTCTGGTTTGAGGCTGCTCCAAGCCTCATAGGGGGTCTTATCCTTGACAAATATATGGGGAGATCTGTTTTTTATGTATGTTTCACAATTAAGTGCTTCATCCCATAGTCTTTGTGGTAGTGACTTTGCATGCAGCATGCAAGATGTCATCTCCTTTAGAGATCTGTTTTTCCGCTCAACAACTTTGTTTTGCTGCGTAGTATAGGAAAATGTGTGTTGCAAATGAATCCCTGCCTCATGGAAAAGATTATGGATATCATTATTGACATACTCTCCCTCTTTATCAGTTCGGAGGGCTTTGATCTTCTTTTTGTATTGTGTCTCAACCAGGGCTTTGAAATATTTGAGGTGTTGAAAGACCTTAGATTTTTTCCTGAGAAAGTATATCCATGTAAAACATGAGAAAAGAAATCATCAACAAAAATGAGAACAAACCTCTCTTTTTTGATAGATGGATGTGGAAAAGGACCCATAAGGTCACTGTGGATCAGATCTAAAGGTGCGGAAGCTCTCTGAGACTTTCCCTTGTTGAATTTATCTTGAGGGCGTTTTTCGATAACACATCCCTCACATACTCCCTTGGAGAAATGGATGTTTTCTAAGATGTTGCATGTATCTGAAATTCAAATGTCCAAACCTTTCGTGCCATATCCTACTACTTTCATCAGCATGAGTAAGCAATAAAACAGAATATGGTTCAATAAATTCAGAAAATGTATACAATCTAGATTGATGATTTACCTCACTGGTAGAAACCCTGGAGTTGGTTTGCATGTCATAGATGTCCACGACATTTGGTGTGAATATGAATTTATTTTCAGTTACGAAATTCGTCATTTGATACACGGAGAGAAGATTGACGGAAAGTTTGGGAATGTGCAACACATTCTCGAAGCTTTCATTGGTGAGTTCAATCCTTCCTTTGTCGGTGACTTTAACTGAAGAGTTGTCCCCCATCAGAATAGGAGGACCTTTGCATGCATCTAATGAAGAATAGACTGCTTTTGAATAAACCATGTGATGTGCTTCTCCTGAATCTACGATCCAAGCATCGATAGAGGAGTTGATGGCAATCAAGGCATGACTAGAATTGCTTTTCTTGGGATTCCGATCTTATGGCTTCTTCTTATTGGCACCCTCAGGGATGTGATATCCAAGGTTGTTTTGTTGAAGTATTTGAGACATTAGATTTTATTTTTTTTACATGCATGTGAATTCTAGATGGAATCCTTTGTGACAGTACATGCATTTTCCCCCTTTTCTTCCCTTTCCACCTTTGGATCTGAAGGCATCGGTGAAGGGTTTTGAGTACCCTTCTTTATTTGGATGTTCATGAGCTTTCCTTTTGTATTTATATTTATATTTATGATATTTATGGTTGCCATATTGCATAGTAAGTGCATGTTCCTTTGGGCCTTTGATTTTTCTCATGTTGATGAGCTTGGTTTTCTCTTGTGTCAGGGATTTGATAAAGTCCTCAAGAGAAGGCATCTTCCAGGTGGCTCTAGAGGCGAATTTGACTGAATGGAATGTGGACATGAAAAAATATAATTCAGGACCAAGTTTGGAGAGAATGGTGAGAACCATTTGTTTCTCCTCCTTAGATTTATCAACCCCACAATCTTTGAGTTGCGACAGTAAATCCTTGAATTTTCTAAAGAAATCTTGGATATTGTCGAATATTTTTGGATCCAATGTGAGAAATTCCATCTCCAACATGTGTCCTCTCATCTCATCATGTTTTCCAAAGATCCCTTCAGAGGTGGTCCAGGCTTCATTGGGAGCCTTACGAGAAGATATGTGAAAAAGGAGATCAAGAGAAATAAGACTGCAAATTGTTCTGAATGCTTCATCTAATCGATTTAAGTACTTGGATTTTTCTATGGACGATGTCGGTTCTATGTATGTATTCAAATTTAACCTGTACAATCATCCGGTTCGAAGATGTATGACTATTTTCTCTTTCCATGCAAAGTAGTTGTAAGGTGTAAGAATGAATTCTTTTTGGAAATCCATATTTCCGTTGTCTTCAATATTTTGTACCTACAAAAATATTTGGTGTAGATTTTTCTTAGCAGTCTATCAGCTCTGATACCATGTAAATGTGTTGAACCTACATAGAATATATCTAGCTAGAAAATACTACACACATTTGTAGAGAGAAATTGAGAAATAAAAGAAGGAGAGAAAAAATGGAAGAATTCTCATTAACCGTAATGAATAATGAAAAATTTACACATGATATATTTTGTATAAATCAATGAATGTGCACTCTAGGATAAAAAATTCACTATAGTGGTGGTATAGAGTGATCTGGACACACACCAGCATTTACCGGAGTGAACTTCCACCTAGTCTAGTCTCTCAGGCAGTTACGGGAGTCAACTGCCACCTAGCTAAGTTAACTAGTCAATCGGTCTTCATTTAACTGACTGAACAGATGTTGGCAGCCAATTCAATTTTTTCCATTACCCCATAAGCTGCCTACACCTATGTCTCTTGAACCTCAAATTTCTGTCACATTTTGCAAATAGACGATATTTTCATTTCTTGCGACACTTGCAAATTGGTTTCGATTTAGTTTTCACGACTGTAAGCGTGAAAACTCCTCCATCGTTATTTGAACTGTCATGATCTTCTCATTGATATTCTGAAAGGCACTTACCTTTGGTTTGTTATTAAGTGGCTGGGATGATTTTTCGAACTATGTCCATTTGCCTATTCTTACTTTGATTGTGCAACTTGATTGATAAGGCATTGAGCATGTGAATTTATGGGTTATATTTGATTCTATAGGGGTCATGGTTGATTTTGGTTTTTATATAATGTGATCCTTGTTATTATAAGCTCTTGGCTTATCGATTTTATGAAATCATTGGTCACAATGTTTATAAATGTTTGATTACACATT
>ML839067.1:32925-43500 GCA_009831015.1 Picea engelmannii
AATTCATATCTGGTTTCTTCCAAATATATAAAAGACATAACAATTTGTTAATTCAGTTTGTGAATGACAGGTTTATCTTCTTCATTGATTGAATTATCAAATATAAGTTTTTGCATAACAGGTTTCCCTTATTGCAGAGATTTGTACATCTTATAGTTGTTATGATTTTTTATGTCTTGTTTGTCCTGTAAACACTCAAAGAGCAGCACAGCCGATCGTTTACGAGAAGCTTATGGACTAACCGGTGCGAGTTTTCTTCCTCCGACCAGCTTCAGAGTCATCACACACATGCCAAATTAGGAGCGCTTCCAGGTCAGTTAGTCTTTTTCTTACTGTTTTCATTAAGTAGTTTAGTTTAGAAATAATTTTATTTAGATTTATATTAGATTGTTTAATTTCAGTAATTATATTAGATCGTTTAATTTCAGTTGTTTTATTTCTTTTTCATAAAATATAAAAATCAAAAAACATATCTTGCTGTCTTAGGACAGAAAACACATGAGTTTTTCAGGTTTTAATTAAATCTGTAGGTTGTTTATAGTGTACATTTGTGAATAAGTAATATTGCAGCTGGTAATTAGATAGTTGATTTGAGTTATTATAATAGTAATTAGTGTATTGTATATAATAGTTAGAATAGTTATATTCAGTTTTAGTTTATTTAGTAGTTTGTTTTAATTAGATTAGTGTAATAGTTAGTTTGTGTGTTTTTAGTTAATTTGTTTTATTTATTAATTAGTTTAGTTTCTTTTATTTAGTTTTAGTTAGTTTGTTTTAGTTTGTTTTAGTTTGTTTTAGTTAGTTTAGTTAGTTTAGATTAGTTTTCTCTTTGGTTTTCTTAAAAGACCTTAGAGCGGCCAACGGAGCCGTTAAACTCGTCAGGGTGGTTCATTCCAAACGGCTTGGGTTATTTAGACAACCCCGGACTGGTTCCACTCTCTCAATTGACGGATGGACATTTTCGCCCGTCAACAACAGAGTGTAGTGAGGAGTAGATCAAGGAATAAAGGGTAATGTGCCATTATAGTGATGATCCCAAGTCAAGTGCACATTATCATGGTGACGATCCCAATTTTTCATGGTGATAAAACCAATGCAACATCTAGACTCAACTCAACTAGTCAAACTGAAGTGTCAACTGAAGAGAATATTCTCCAAGTGGAATATTCTCTCCTAAAGAATAGGAGACTAGATAAATGACTAATAATGACTAATAAATAGGGAAAAACCTTAGGAAAAATAAATCATAGGTGTGTGTGAAGTAAATCTAACATTGACATGGTCGAATCGAATCTCAAATCCTCAATAGATTGCTTGTCACCAAGACAGATTTCTGATTTCAGAAAATTTAATGTTGGAAGGTCATGTCTTGGAATCCAACATTCTCATGGTGATGAGCTCTGTTGGAGGACATTTTGGAGGTGATACTTCAGCCTATAACATACTCAAGGAGGGCTACTATTGTCCTATCCCCTTCAAATATTCACATGCATATGCTCTAAAATGCCAAGAATGTCATAAAGTAGCCGGAAGAGAAAAGAAACATGCCTTCTCGCTCTAGCCAGTTACTATTGAACACCCATTCCAACAATGGGGTTTGGATGTGATAGGAAAAATTAACCCCAATTCCTCTAAATTGCATAAGTACATAATTACAACAATGAACTATTTCACCGGGTGGACTGAAGCAATCCCTTTGAAGATCGTCAATGAAGAGCAGGTGATATAATTCCTTGAATCTCATATCATTACTATGTTTGTTCTACCTCAATATTTGGTTTTTGATAATGCTAAATATTTCTCCTCTTTGAAATTAACTGAATATGCATTGGAACGAAACATTAAAACCAAGTATTTAGCTAATTATTATCCACAGGGGAATGGGCTAGCATAATCAACTAATAATAATCTAATAAATATCTTAAAAAGAATTGTTAAGGATCACCAAAGAAACTGACATCTAGCTCTACCAAACGCCCTATGGGCTCATAGAGTCTCACCAAAATCCTCCCTTGGAAATTCTCCCTTTTTTTGGTCTACGAACAAGAGGAAACCCTACCTACTCATACCCTCTTTCCTTCACTACAACTTTCCCAATCTCTTCAAGTTGAAGAATTCCCAGTAATACAACAAAGGTTAAATATGCTCCAGAAACTTGAAGAAGATAGGGAAAATGCCAAAAGGAACCTAATGCAACATCAATAAATAATAAAGAGATGGCTTGATAAATCATTTGTAGGAAAAAATTATTTTCAAGAGGGGGATATTGTCCTCAAGTGGGAGGCATACCAAATTCCAGAAACTATGGCTAGATTGGACCAGGAACATTTAAACTCAGGACATTGGAGGGATACGAGGAGGATCTCCCTATCAATGGAAAAGTGCTTAAACAATACTTCTCCTAATCACCCCAAGAGATGTAGCTATGTACATAGTAGATTCACTTATGATTTGTTTGTAAATATTTTTTGATTTCCTTTCCTTGCTTTAACATGTTGTATTTACTTTACTGCTATAATAAAGCCTCTGCTAACGTGTTCCAAATTTGGTTTATTAGAGTTTGTGTTACAAGCTAAGCACTCATTCTGCATAAGGATGACTATTCAAGTGACTTGGTAAAGATTAAACACCTTGAATATGGAATAGAAGAAAACAAGTTTTAAATTATGGTCACATTGACTAGAAAGAGTTCATGATTCTTTGTTATCAGGAGAGCCTTAGATTATGTTTTAACTAGGTTCAAATGCTTAAAATTGGAAGGAGATTTGTTATATGTGTGATCACTCTCACTGTCGACTCACTACATCATAAATAGGAACATTCATTGGCCATTGATGTCTTCAGGATAACTCTTGTGAGTCTTCCCTATTCCTGACCAAATCAATGAAGATTTGTTTGGAGAGGACCCATGAAGTTGAAATAAATATTGAGACCTGCATATCAAAGAAAATATTGTATCACCCTGCTTCCCTAGCACCCATTATGCAGAAATGCTACATAAATTACAAATCAAAAGGGTGAAATATACAGTCTAAATAAATGGGAAGTTGAAAGCACTAATAATTGTGTGGGAAGTACAAGTAAACCGGTCGGGGACATGGATGCTTGCTGGAAGTGGGGCCATTTTTATATGATACAAAGACAACTTCGTCGAGGTTATGGATGCTCTTTGGCAACGAATAAATCTTAGGGAAAAAGAGACGAGGAACACACATCATTATATAAACATTCAAGAACATGATTCTATGGTGTCTCGATCCTCACAGATGTATAAATGGAGTTCCTCCCTTAATTATCTCACTGGTATTATCATGAAAATCATCAAGGATGGTACTTCATTCTCATCTTTCAGAAAGAGCAAGTGTTGTGGGTTCCATAGTATAGATCCACCTATTAAATTTTCCAAAATTATATAGTTAAAGATTCACAGTCTGAAGGTAAATCTGGAACAGAGATAACTAGTTCTTCCAGCAAGTTGTCATTTGTTGTGACATACACAACAACCCATTAAATCTCGAGTTTTAGTGGGTACCCACACTATGAAAATTTTGCAAGGTACTAATATTGTTACCCTAATTGTTATTTACTTATGAGATTGATGTTTGTATGCATATGCCAAAATGAATTTTTTGCATAATCTAACAATTGCTACTCAAATCCATCATAATATACTATTTTTGTGATTTCCACCCACTGCTTTGGAACCTATTTGAAATTGAAACCACCTACAACTACTTGGCCCCTCAAATCCTTTCTCTTATGATCTCAATTAATATCATCGGTTCTTGGCTCCTGACATCCTGATGTTCTCAAGTGTAAAATTCTCGACGACGTCGCCTTAAAAATGTCGTCATCGATGAATTGCTTTAGGAGCTTGTTCATTGTAAGTTAAATTTTATCCCAACGATGATATCGGTGACATGGTATTTTACATTTATGTCACCGAGGGGTTAGTCCTAGTATTGTATGAATTCAATATGAGCCCCATTTCTCCCCAGTACCTTAATGCATTCTAATACCATTTCAGCTACGCAACCTCCAAGTCATATCCATACTCAATCACAAATCCTCGACGCTTGGCCTCCAACTCTTCATTGTTTTCAAATATAAAGTTTCGATGATGACACCCTTACAACGTCGTTTCTGGTGAATCAATATGGAAATAAAACCTTCATGGGTTTTTTGTCAAATCTGACAACGATATTTGTATTTCAAGAGCCACTTCATTACACACATGGTCAACAATGATTGGTTTCAAATTTACCCAGGTTAAAATATGTGCTATGTTCCAACTGGACCCCATCCTTTCGTTGTCCCACATTATGACACTTATATAAATTTCATGGGACTTTATGCTAACACATGGTGATTTTCCTTTGGCTCACGCATTTTTCCGAAATATTTCGTCTTCATAGAACAACATGAGTTTACCCTTGTTCTCTCTATGGACACTACCGACAACAATATTGCTCGAAAAAAATCATCGATGATATAAACTTGGAACCATTAGACTACCCAGATCAATCCAGCACCCAACCACTACATCTCAACCGTTAAAATTTGCCTCTTTCTTTGACCTTACACATAAAATGAAAGAGAAATGTTTTTCCTAAATGGTCGAATTGTAGAGCCTGTAATCTCGTCGAAATCCTTCACCACTCTCTTTGAAAATATTTGATAATGAAAACATGTCGTCGTCGGAAAATTACCTTGCCACCATTACTGACTAAGCCTTGTTTTATTTTTCACCGACGATGATATCAACACAACCCTCTACTTACTAAATCCACCTTATCGATGACACAACAACGATCATAACTACTGAGATGTATACGAGAAAATATTTATGGCTTATCGTACAACTCTAAATAAGTTGACGATGTAACACGTTTTGCCTTAATTTCATAGGATTTGTCTAAATTGGGGAACATTATAACCATGTTTAGAAGTAATCGAACTTAATTGACTATAATAACATGAGAAACGCATCAACAACATTGCTGCAAAAGCCGGGTAATTTGTGCTTTGGGTTATAGTCTTCGAAGTAGCGGGTAAGTATTTTTCATATGATTATTAGGTATCACTACTCTCTGTAATAGTTTGATACTGAATTAATTTCATTTGATGTCATGAATTGAACATGTAACAAAATTTCTTGGATGCAAACCAGAAAGGGTAAAGACCAAATAATTACCGTTATCGCTCATGTTCATGGACTAGACTCTCTCAATATTTTCGACACAAATAGAAATGATGGAAGAGAGTGTCACCCCAACTAATATGAAATTCAAGAAATGTTCCAGAATGAGGATTTCCCGTATGACGATGAAGACATCGACGAGTACCGAAAAATCGACATTCACACAGTGGTTTCTCGCCCATGACTTTTCCCCTACAATGATGCTGCAAAATGGTGTTTTTCACATCTACAAAATGATACAAGGTTGATAGTAAATGCTTCACGTGTTCTGATTTCATCTCTCAATACGAAAGACATCAAGGTTTGGTATAAAACCCTAGAACCCATTGTTGCACTTGATGAATCGTTTTTGGAAAAATTCGGGGTCGATGACAATGACTTTGAAACTCTAATGGAAGATTGGTTCGTTGATGAAGAATGACCATTGAATAAAGGAGAGAGATAAGTCTCGACGTAGTATATGAAAGACGGATACAATATATTAAATAAAATGATCTTCACACTCTATGGTGAGAATACAACACCCACTTTTGGATGGAATGGTTATCGATAGCCGAAGAGCTGCTAGAACAATTCAGAATGGGAAACAGAGAAGACATGGGAAAAGTAGGGTCGGATCATACAATGATAGAAGATGTTGAGACCAGAAGGAATATGAACATGAAGGCTATTGAAGCCACAAAATAAATTGATCAGGAAATACTCAATAAAAGAATAGTGAAACCAAATCAAGTGATCCTGTTAATTGAAAATTTCATACAGCAGATGAAGAAACTGTTAAGGGAAAAATTCATAAGTCTGATTTGTGATAGGGAATTGGAACTTGAAAATATTTGGTTAAACAAAGTAGATTCCATCCTCAAGGACTTCACATTGTGGAGGAGCTTCATCAACAAAATGCAACCGCCAAAATCCACTTGATTATTGTCACTGAACATTGCATCATAATTATTTTTGTAATCATTGTAATATACCAATCGAGAATGAGAACCGAAGAGTCATAATTGTTCGTTAATCATTTGACAATTACATAATTCAAACCATATCTCTTCATATTTTGTAAATGAGATGATTGCAAAAAAATCAAGGACTTTTGCACTTTGTATTGCAAGTTGTACTATTATTCCTAATCATAAAGAGCAAGAGGCATTTTCTGGAACTATGATTGTGGTGAATGTATTTTAGACTATTCTTAATGTATTTGTTTTAATTTGAGTACCGCATGTTCATGTGTATGAATGTTTTCTGAAATGTTCTTATATGCTCAGGTTGTCACAATTTCATTTATTGAATGTGGTTATAATATTGTTGTATTCGATAAAAACCAATTGCTATTGTCTTCTTAATGATATTATTGTGCTTACAAACCATTTGAATTCATGAACTATTTATTATTCAAAAGGATATCATTCTTAATTGTATTCAATCTCCTTTAGTTAGCTCCTGATCAGGATAGGATTAGTGTAGTTTAGGATTGCATCTTAAAATAGCTATAGGTATCATCATTCTAGTTTGTTTTAGATTTTAATTCATATAAGAACCTTCAGTTCTCACATTCATATTTAGATAGTATATTTAGTTTGGAAACCAAACCAATATACTGGTCGGAAACGCCATCGCAAACGAGAGTGAGTCTAATTGGGACTTGTCATCGGGTGTTCTCCCTTACATGATTGAACAGGACTTTTGGACCCGTCAACACCCCCCTCCTTATTCCTCATGAAGATTATCTCTTGGAATATATGCAGCCTCAACAGTAGGAGAAAACAAATATTCCTCTGAAACCGAATATTGGAATAGAATCCAAACATTCTATTCTTACAAGAAACCAAATGTGTAGGTGAGGAAGTTGAATCCATTCTTTCCCGATGTTGGAGGAAATACAATTTCATAAGCATTGACTCCATAGGCTGGGTCAGTGGGTAGTGTAAACTCTGGAACCCGACTTCTATCACCCTTGACAATTTTTTCTCCACCAAATGGACCATTTCATCCAGATACAAAATAATTGGCTTAGACAAGGAGGGATATATCACAAACATTTATGGTCCATCCACCTTAGCAGAGAAGCCGACCTTTTTGGAAAATCTAGGAAGCCTAAAGGAAATAGTTCAAAATAACAAATGGATTCTAGGAGGAGACTTTAACATTATTCTCTCCCTAACAGAGAAAAGGGGCGGCGTTTGTAGACTAGATATTGATAGTGAAGGTCTGCAAAACATCATAGAGTCCCTTTTACTAGTAGATATACAAAATATAAATGGTGAATTCACATGGTCCAGACGATTTCCAGGTCCTCGATAGATTGTTTGTCTCCTAGACATATTTCCGATTTCAGAAAATTTAATTTTGTAAGGTCATTTCTTGGAATCCAACATTCTCACGGTGATGGGCTCAGATCACTGGCCCATATAGCTCTGGATGGACATAGCAAACATCCCCAAAAGAAATCCCTTCAAATTCAAAAAATTCTGGATTTTTCATTTGGATTTCCAATAGAATGCACCCAAATGGTGGGCAAAAGCGGGTATCTCACATGGAACCCTGATGTACAAATTCCAACAAAATTTGAAAAACTTCAATTTGAAGATCAAGGAATAGAGCTTTTATTGCACAATTTGTACTTGTCCAAGACCAAGACAAGTAAATCAAATCTTCTGTAACTACATGACAACCCACCAATGTCACCTTAGTAGAAAATCCCCACATTTGCAGTATGCCAAAGCCCCAACACAAGTCTCCATATCCGTGTAACTACAGGATAACCTACCACTATCACCTTAGTTGTAAATCCCCATGTTTTAGGGATATATGAGGTCCAGCCCAAGGAAAGCATTCCTGGTAACCTCAAGGGATCAGATAGTAAGGATATAGCCAATTTTGGAGATCCCTCTCAATGGTTACCTAAGTCAAAGGTCTATGTCTGTGAAATTGAGGAAGAAAAGGTGTTTTGGGTACCTGCCTGGGACAAGAAAAATTGTGACATATATATAGTGATTTCCAAGTGCAAGTAAGCAATATAAACCTCAAAATACAATAGACAACATAAATATATAATGGATGAAGTAAAATTGCAGCAAAATGATGGTTTATAACAACCAATAGTATTTTGTAACAACCACAATAAATTTAACTTAGAATTGCAAGAAAATATAGTGAAAATCTACCATTCATCAAGTAGATCATTTGGCACTTATCCCAAAAAAATTATGAGTATGTTAGCTAGTAATTAGAGTGATTTATTCAACAAATTACAGTAGTTAGGATCATTGTAGCAAAGATTTGAAAAAACAACAATCAAGTTATTGAATTTAGCTAATCTAGGGTTAGGAAAGGTTAGTAAAAGCCTTGGATAATGAAGTTTGAGAGTTGTTTGACCAATTCCTTCACAAGAGAGCAAGTAAACTAGTGTCTTTCAGGCTATGGAGTCAATTAAAACAACAATATAACTTGGAGAAATAAATTATGATAGCAATGTTCTAAGGATTATGAGATGAAGTTGAGGAGCTAGCATCTTAGGGCCTCAAACTTCAAGTCTCAAAAGATGAATTTTCTAGAGAGAAATATCTTTTGGGCTCTAGATAATTCTACCTTTTCCTTATAATCGTGAAAAATATAGCAACTAATTTCTAGAACAAGACTTATAAGGTGCTAGCACTTTAGGGATTTAGAAGCCTACTCCAGACAAGATTCTCTTAACAATTTAATAAGTAGAATGATCTAGAGAAAGGAGGAAACACCTTATGCTCCTCTCCTAGGGTTTTAAGCAATAAGTATCAAAATCTTCAATATGAACAAGAAAAATTTACCATAAACATTCAATGCACGAAATGAAATTGCAGATTTTACTTACTTCACCAAGAATAATCAAGCATAAAAACCTAGTTTGCATAAAATTACACCATAAATCAACCAAGAAACATCCAAAACATGTCCTCCAAGGGGTTCACACTAGTAAAAGAGACCAACAGCTCTAAGATAGAGAAAATTTCAATCTTAATCCTCTTGTGAGAGGAAGAGTTAGGATGAAAAATGAATGGTGGCTAGCCATACTTATATGGGAAATCGTAGCCACCATTAGACTTAACTGAAAACTCGTGTCTTTTCAATAATTGAGCCTACTTATTAATTTTCTCATTCAAATTATACAAAATTCATTTTTTACAAAAATAAAACCCTAAAGGGCGATGCCATCCCCTTTTGGGGTGACATTGAGCTCGAAACTTGAAATGATGAGGTGAAAAGGTGCAATGTTAGACCTCCAAAGTTACATCATCATGCCACACATGCCAATTGTCAAGTCAAATCCTCCATCATCAAAGCCTCAAGCCCTAAGTGATGTCATGGGCTAGTAGGGTGATGTCCAAGACTCCAAAGGCCAAAGTCTAGGTGGAGAGAGGTGGTAGCTCATCTCCTAGCCATGACAGAGTGCCTCCAAAGGAAACAACCTCCTCCTTCATTATGCAATTAGTGATCACAAGCATGCCCTAGATGTGGGGTTTATGCATCCATCCTTGGGCTCCAAATCCCCCATGAAGGTATGAACAAAGTCATCTCATCATGAATACATGTCCACCAGGAAAGGTCCTACAAAGACCAACAAATGTTCCCTCCAAGGGTGCATAAGTCACAAGAATCATGCCAAGTAAGCCACATCTAATAATGGAACCACCCAAACATGTGCACCAAACCCTCCCCTTTCAAATTAAACAAATTCTCAAAGACCTTATATGATTTGTCATATTTAGGTTTGGGAGGGGCGTCAAGGCATCCTATTGGGCCAGTCCATCCCCAAGTCAAAGTTGTTTCCCAAGGGAAACCTATCTAATTCATGTGTGAGTGTGATGTGGAGTGGGGAGAGACTTCTTGGCATGGGGTTCATGACATACAAGAGTTCATATTGTCTCATTTATGGATGCCTTTGTAGAGGGTGTCTTACCCTTCATATGTGATGCAACATTTTTCCAAGTCCATTTTCCATTAACTTATTACAGTGTTTCCAAGTGGAAGACAATAAGGGGAACTAAAAAGGAAATGAATATCCCACATATGCTCTACCTTGGCCATCATATTTTTCCAATTTGAAGACAATAAGGGGCACTAAAAAGGAAATGCATTTCCCACATACCCTCTACCTTGGTTCGCATGATTGATTAGTTAGTTATTTGTTTTATGGGTCCCTCATTTTTTTTAGAAGTGTTTCATTGTTCTCGGGATCCCAGGGAGAGCATATGGAAGGTTTATGATTGGATTTTATCTTTTTCTAGCTACATTCCCCTTTAGGCATTCAACCCCTTCTTCCCATGAAATGAGGTATAGTCCCTTCTTGGGTCAGTGCACCTGAAAACCCAAAAGAAATGGAAGAAGTATGGAAA
>WSFP011309120.1:0-43497 GCA_009831015.1 Picea engelmannii
TGGAGGTTTTGCATAAGCCTTGGTTCTTATGTTCCAGGTACTCTTCCGAAAGGGTCCCTTACCAAATCGGTTGTCTCATCCCTTGTTTGTGGGAATGATGGGAAAATCTTGTTGCATTACTTCTTGGGGATTCTTAGGTGTAGGATCAAGAGAAAATGAAGGCATTGGGGGGTCAACAAAAGGCTTCTTTTGGTCTTTTTTCTTGGCCTTTTTCCCCTATGAAGAAGTAGGAATATCAAAAATCTTTTGGTATTTTTCCGGTAAAGAGGGAGTTTGTGCAAGGGAGTTTGGAGTTTTTGGAGAGTGAGGCTTTGATGGAGAGATAGTTTTTAGGCTAAGTGTCTTTTTTCCAGTCTTAACTATCAAGTGAGGGTTTGCAAATTGGTAGATAAGGGAATCCCAATTTTTCCCCTGTTTCTCTAGTTCGGCAAGAACGAGGAGTTTGATCAAGCCATGGTGGAAGAGACTATTGTGGGGATTAGTCACATTTTTCCTCACTTGAGAGGACATCTTCTCCAAGCTTTTAAGAAAACAAAAGGGAAATTTCAAGGTTTTGTTGAACAGAAAATGAGCCAGCAATCTAAAGTGACAAGATTTGAAGGTGAAGTATCTAACTTCACATGTAATTAACCTTGTGATGATGACGAGGGGGTTAACCAATTATGGATTTATCCACTCCTTAGAATACCCTTTTTCTCCTGAAATTCTCTCAAATTCGGGCTTAAACACCCTGCTGTAACTTGAGTGGGAATTGATGATTCTTGAACCATCTATCTCCCATTATTGGAAGTTTTGTTGCAACAACAATTGACTCTTCCGTGACTGAAAATTTGAGAGACCCTACATGTGCTATCTTTCCATCAAAACCAACTGTAAATTTCATAGAAAGACAGTCATCATGGCCTTGCAAACTCGACTGAAATGGCCCCCAACCAACACGCAAGAACACTTCCTTGGATTGTGTGAATTTTGGAATGGAAAACAAGTCTGCTTAGGAGGAGGGTTCGTATCGCTTGGGCATTGTGACAGAGTTTGAATTCACCAAAAAAGGGACAAATCGAGCCACACAGAGACACGAATTGGGCATGGTCTAAGTGTGATTAGAGAAAAGGCTGAATTTTACCAAGCAAGGGTACGAACAGGCCAACAAATGGCATGAATTTAACACAGTCTGAGTGTGATTAGAATAGAGGGTGAATTCGGCATAGGTCGGGCGTGATTCTTGAACATAGGGCAGAGAAAATGGCAAGGGAAAATGAAACAATAGAGTGCCCAGCCCGATTTTGGTTGCTCTTATGGTGGAGTACGTTGCCCACATGTGTGCGCGAGCTGCCATGTGTGGGATATTTGAATTCGATGGCAAGCTTGGGAGCAATGGATTGGTGCATATTTAGATCAATGTCCAAGTCTTTTGACTTGGACATTTGATCATAACCATATCAAGCATCTTTAATCAATGCCTGAAACCAATATAATTGAATGGAATTGAATTATGGTTACCTGGAATCTAGGACAGTTACTGGTATGCAATTCAATGGAACTTCAAACAACACTTCAAATAGCATCTCATCCGGCACCTCATCCGGTACTTCATCTAGTACCCCTTTGTTAAGTGCATTTTCGCCTCTTGTAATGGATAGCCTGCGATTTTTAAGTTTTTTTGACAACCATAATGGTTAATGAGCAGAGGCAGAGTGCTCCATGCTCACTCGTTCTTCTTGCATATGACATATAATGTCAAAAACTATAATGAACGGGTTATAGCAAGCATAAAACATGTATTTTCAAACCTATAGTATGCAACTTGTAATGGAAGATAACCAATAAAGAGTTGTATGTTAAATAATCAATAAAGAGTGGTCTGTTAAGCATGAATTCAGTAATGTATAGCACATAGCAGTTAAGCATTTAAAAATAACATGACTGTCAATGTAATAACCCGTATCATGGTAATAATACAAAAATTCTTGCAAAGACTAGTTTCTCCAGGCAATAATCATTTGTCAGCTCATGAAGCCCTCCCCCACACTTAAGTATTGTGACACCTCACAATCAAAAGTATAGGAAACTAGTCAGTATCCCACAATAGCCGAAGATTTACAGTATGTCAAGTGTAAAGATGAAATTTCACAGATTGGTTCAACAAGACAGTTAGGAGATGGCCCCACCTATAGGATAAGAGATCCTATATATATATAAGAAGAGGTAGGCAAGAGAACTTCAAGATAGTATTAGAGTCATTTCCCGATGGTAAGTTGATGAGATTCATTAAACTTAGCTTAACCACACATACTCCATGTCAGCTTTGTCTGAAAGTAATGTCGTACATCAGGACAAGTTTAGATTTATTATTTATTTTTGTCAGATCATCATCCTCACTAGGTAGAATGCCCTGCTGCCAGCAAGCCTATTCAGTACTCTTACGGGTTTACCTAGTCATACCACAGGCCGGTACCCATTGCCAGCAAACCTGTTCAGTATCCCGGTGGGTTAGCCTCTTAAACCCTCAAAGACTGGCCCTCCATCCTTTAAGATTTTAGTATAATATTTCTTATGCAAGAAGATGGGGGAACAACTCGAAAAACAACTTTTCTTTCTCTCTTTTCTTTTTTTTTCTTTTCAATTGGGATGGTATTTATGTTAGAGGATGAATTTCCATTGTATTATTCGTGGTTTTCCTAATGTAAGGGGTACTTAAGCAGATGTGGACTATATAAATATATGATATAATCAAGTTATTTAGTGTGTAGTGGATGGTACCATCGAGAAAGAACAGAAAGGTATCTCTAGGCTCAACTCACTTTCTTCTTTTGTAATTATTATGATGTTTCCATGACTAACCACTAATTAGACCTCCTTGTTACTCTTTGATAAAGACACCTGACTTACTTAATCAGGTTTCTTGGAAAAACTGTACGAGATACCTCTAGGCTTGATAGTTATGGTATCACTTCCTTATATAGTGGTGAAGAGTTTCAAGAGAAACTGCTTTAGAATGCCTTAAAAAATGATAATTTTTGCAAAAACATGGCTAATTACAGTAAGTCAATATTCAATTGATGCTTTAGCAAACACAAAATTCAAGTATAACAATGTTGTGAAGAAAGATCTTGAAACTGTGTACTCCTGGTGAAATAAATACTTACAAAAACCTCTGAGAATTTCCTTATTAACAAAAACTATTTACATATATACAGTAAGAAATATTTAAAAAACTTTTCAAGAACAAAGGGGGGCTTCCCCATCTACTAAGGCCAATGCCTTGTTAGCTGACATGACCTATAAAAAATCTTTTCTGGAAATGGGCTTATGATAAAATTTAAGTCGGTGTCCATCTACCACAAAGGAGACTTGTCCATCGTCAATTGCTTTAATTTTTATAGCTCCATTGTCATATAAAGTGTCTACCTCGTAAGGGCCTAACCAATGGGTGGTAAGTTTTCCTTTGAAGGTTTTGAACTGGGAATCAAACAATACGGCCCAATCACCAAGCTGGAAGTGTTTCTTTTTAATAAACTTGTCATGCCACTTGCTCCTCTGGTTTTGGATTAATATCGTCCGTTGGATGGCATCTTGCCTGATTTCATCCAACTCATTCAACAGTAGGGCTCATTGCCTCTGAGCCTCATCCAGGTTCAATCCTAATTATGCGGCAATACAGAAGGTCCTTACTTGGAATTCTATTGGAAAAAGTACTTGTTTCCCGTACACTAGCTCATAAGGGGTATGTCCAGTGGCATTTATCTAGGTAGTTCGGTATGCCCACAAAGCCTCTGGGAGCCTATCATCCCAATTTCAGTGATGTAACTGAATAGTCTTGGTCAAGATGGATTCTAGAAATTTGTTTGTGGATTCTACCTGACCATTGGCTTGTGGGTGGTATGGACAAGATTTACAATGTTTAATCCCATATTTCTCTATTATCTCTTTCATTATCTTGGAAGTGAATTGAGTGCCTTGGTCGGTAACAATTTCATGAGGGACACCGAAGCGAGTAAATACGTATTCATAGATGAATTTGACAACAAACTTCTCTGTGGCCCTAAATAGGGCTTTTTCCTATACCCATTTTGTGACATAGTCCGTAAAAACCAAGATATAGTTATTCCTACGGGACATGGGTGAAATTGGTCCTACAAAGTCGAGGGCCCATTTTTCAAAGGGTTCTATCATAACTTGGGCCTGCAAAGTAATTTCCTCAGATGATGTAGGTCTTCCCAACCTTTGGAAACTATCACAACTTCTCATATACTTGGCAGCATCTTTGAAAATGCTAGGCCAATAGTAACCTAAATGTAACACCTTATATGTTGTATGTTTTTCAGAGAAATGGCCACCACATGGTCCATCATGACAACTTCGTAGTATATCAGGTACCTCGTCCTCTCGGACACATCTACGAATAATCAAATCAGGACATGTGCGAAAAATATCATGACCAACCCAAGAGTAATTACCACTCTGTGTAATAATTTTCCTCTTTTCATGAGGTGACAAATGAGACAATAACTTCCTAGTGGCCAGATAGTTTTCCATATCCGCAAACCATGGGGTATTGACAGAAAGGGAAAAAATATTCTCATCTAGGAAGCTATCATCTACAGGGATATCATCATCCTAATTTTTTATTCGGGAAATAAATTCAGCTACTACATTATCCTTTCCAAGTCGGTCAAGCACAATGATGTTAAATTCTTGCAATAACAAGAGCCACCTAGTCACTCGACCATTAGTTATAGGTTTATTCATGAGAAACCTAATGGCAGAATGATCAGTGTGTACAAATACTTCATAACATGTAATGTAATGACAAAACTTGTTAATAGCATGAACAATTTCCAAGAACTCTTTCTCAATGACTGTGTAGTTCAACTCGGCAGGGGACAAGTTCTTGCTTACAAAATAAATGGCATAGGACTGTTGGTCCTCTTTCTTCCCTAATACCCCTCCTATTGTTGTGTCGGAGGCATTAGTCGATATATGAAATGGGAGAGTCCAATTGGGCCCTCTAATAACTAGTGCCACATACATCTTAGCTTTCAGGGCTTCGAAGGCAGTTTGACACTGCTCAGTCCAAACAAAATAAACATCTTTTATCAATAATCTAAGCATAGGTGTAGCAATCTTTGTAAAATTTTCAATAAACCGCTGGTAATATCCACCATGTCCAAGAAATATTCTCACCTCTTTTTGAGTCTTGGGGGGTGGAATTCTAATAATGACCTCAATCTTTGCAGGATCGACTTTTATCCCTTCAGATGAAACATGATGTCCTAGAACCACTCCTTCAGTTAACAACATTTTGCATTTTTCATGACTTAGGGATAGGTTCATTTCCTGGAATCTGATGAGGGCCTTTTCTAAGTTGTCTAAGGCTTCCTGGTAAGTGTTGCCATAAACTGTGAAGTCATCCATGTACACCTCCACACAATCATGAATAAGATTGACAAATATCCCTAATACTGCTCATTGAAATATGGCAGGAGCATTACACAATCCAAATGGTAAGACCCTATAGGCATAGGTGCCCCAAGGACAGGTAAAGGTAGTCTTGTCCTGGTATTCAAGTGCTATAAGAATATGGTTGTACCCATTGTACCCATGTAGAAAGGAGAAATACTTCTTTGCAGACAAGGTGTCTAGAACTTGGTCAATGAAAGGAAGAGGAAAGTAGTCTTTCAGAGTGGCCTTGTTGAGTTCCCGAAAATCAACACAGATTCTCCATTTCCCATTCACTTTCTTTGGAACCACTATAAGAGGGGATACCCACTTACTGTTAGAGATGGGATAGATAAATCTGACATTTAACAATTTCTGGATTTCCTCCTTGACTATATATTTGAGTGTTGGGTTCATCCTTCTCTGGGGTTGCCTAACAAGTGTTACCTCCCCTTGGGTACATATGTGATAGATGGATGTGTTGGTTGTAGAGCCTGATTATCTTCCTGATTTAGAGGTATTTTACTTTCAGTCGTTTTTATACCCCATGAAGTATTTACACCCTAGAAGTATGTACACTCTTCCACGCAGGGGAGTGCAGAGGGGGGGTACCCCCTCTGCAGGGTTTGGGGCGGATATCCCCCCAGCTGGGGGGTCTGGGGGAAAGAGGCCTCCCAACAGGGCTTCGGGGGCGAAGCCCCCAAAGGAAAAATTTCCTTGTAAATGTATATTGTAATTTCATTGTAAGTCTAGACCGTTCATTATAAGGTCGCAGATCTAACGATAGAGATTATGTCAGGGATTTTTTCCCTAGAAGGCAACCCTCTTTTATCAGGGAAATGTATTGCGACTATGGTTGATGGAAAATATTGTATTCTGAGATAGGAGACTATGAGAGAAAGAAGAGGAAGTTATAGCGAGTTTGTTGTAGGTTGTATCCCTTCATATGATGGATAATAATAAAGGAAGGACCTGGCAATTTCTCCGGTGGACGTAGCCCACACTGGGTGAACCACATAAATCTGTGTCTTTATTGTATTGTGTATCTTCTGTGTTTTGTTTCTGCATTTGTTTTATTTTATTTCTCCACAGTCCTGTTTTTCTAACAGCATGTGTCAGGGTGTATACCCTTCATGTCAGTGTATTCCTAGGCAAATGCTCTTGTTTGTTATTTAAGGATATCTACTAACTGTTTATGTTTCTCTGTATCTATCCTGGAGTTTATATGGAAAAATTTCCCTGGACTAATCTTGCAGGGCATAGTATAAGACATGGAAGACTCATCTATTTTGAAAATAAAAGATGTCAAAGACAAAACAGATGGATCTAATTGTTCTTGAAATTCTTCCCCAAACATGTATGCAAATTGGGGAAAAGACTCTGGAAAATCCACACATGTAATAGCAGATATGAATTGGTTTAGCACATTTTGTGGTGTATTCTCCTGAAGTGCCCTTGCGTGGTCACTAGGCAATACGGGTTCTTCCCAGTCTTCATTCTCGTATGGACATTCAAGCCACCATGGATTTTACATAATAGGTTGAGCTGAAGGGTAAATGGTGAGCTTCTGGATAGAGAGACCATTCGATATGGTCATTTTTCCTTCTCTACAACCAAAAAATGCATTGGTTGTGGCTAGCCAAGGTATTCCCAAAATAACAGAATGGCCTTTGGTAGGATCCTTTGAATGAATGACAAGGAAATATACTGGGTACTCCCATGAGGCTAAAGTAACCATGACATCATCTAAAATCCCTTCAGGTATAACCCTAGTCTTATCTGCTAATTCCAAAATGGTTGGGGTAGGCCAAAGAAGAGGATGTAACTGTAATTGTTCCAAGGTAGTAGTGGTCATAACATTGATGGTTTCCCCTAGGTTTATGAGAGTGTTTTCAATGGAGACCTCATTAATGGTTATGGTCACTACAGGGTTTCCTGGATTCCCATATTTTGCTAGCTTTGGCTGCTCTGATATGTACTCAGAGAGTCCTCCTACCAAACGTACTATAGGGGGGTCCTTTTGCTTCCTACCTGGCTTCTTAATACACAATTCTTTGACTACATTACTATATATTGGAATGTATTTAATATCTTGAAGCAGGGGAATCTTGACATAAATATTTTTCAACTCATTCAAAATGTCAAATTCTGGTCGGGTGGTAGGTTTCTCGATTATTAATCGGTCTGGATAAGGAGGGACCTTCGTAATTGGTGAAGGTTTATTTTGGGGAAGCTTGGGTTCTTGATTCTTAGGGATAATAACATCTTCCCACCTAGTGTCATCTGTGGGTTTTTGGGTGGTTTCTTCTTCTTATTCTTCCTAGATGACCATTGAAGGTCTCTTCCTATCTAGAACTTTTCCCGATCTTAGTTGAATTTCCTATAATGGAACAGGAGTAATAACATATGTCAAGAAGGCATGCATCTCAATATTGTTAAGAGGTTGAGGGGGATTATTATTAGTATTCGACACTAGCTGTGTCGGTAAAAGTGTCAGTTTCAGGGAGCTTGCATTTTGAAATTGTAGTGGTTGTTGTTGTGGGATAGGAGGTAAAGGTGGTGGAACAAAACCTCGCAAAAGTTGCGGAGTTTTCGATGAGAACTAAGGATAAGGATGGTTGTACATAGGGATAGGTGGATCTTGAGGGTTTCCTTGGTTGTGTCCTCCCCTCCATCCTTGAATCCAAGGATGTTGGTACTGAATAGACAAGTTTTTCCAACCTAGTGAGTTCCACTGTTGTTGTTGATAATAGGGTGGAACTTGAGACTGTAGATATGGGTATGTGGGTTGATTCCTAGGCTGCCATGGCCTCCTAGGTGCATAAGAAGATTCCCCAGGGTCTCCACTCCTATAGATGGCAAACTAGGCAAGGATGGACATTTTTCAGTCACATGGTCTTCTATACAGAAGCCACAAATTGAAATTTTATCTAGTGGGCACTCCCTTGAGGAATGCTTCCTCCTGCATCTTGGGCAATATATGCTCATTGCTGCATTTTCCTCCTCCTGTTTATTTTTAAGTTTAAGGGTATCCAACTAGGAACCTATTATACTTAATATGTCTTTATTGAAGTTTTCTAGAAGGCTCCCTATCTCTTCTCTTGTGATACCACCTGAACTAACTGGTTTTAAGCTTCTATTGTAAGGGTCCTGAACATTCTTTCCTATTTTGGCTCTACTCCTTGAGTAGATTTTACATATTTCACATATTTCAGCAAATGGTTTATGATAAATATCACCTGATGCCATCAGGTTAAACATCTCTAAATATTCTTCTGAAATTCCCTTAAGGAAAAGAGCCCTAACTGCATCCTCTGGGAGGTCCTGGTATTTTGACTTCTGGGAGATATAACCAAATCTTTCCATATAGTCTTCAAGGTTCTCTTCTTCTAACTGTTGGACTTTAAAGATGTCATTACGAGACTCTTTGGTCTTGCAGTAGTCTTGGTACTTCTTGAGAAATATGTCTTTCATGGCTTCCCAGGACCTAACACTGGATTCTCCCAACCCCATGAACCATCTTAATGCAGAGTCTTTGAGGGTGGCAGGAAAGAGTTTTAATTTCTGGGCATCTTGCACATAGTTGTAGCTCCTACACAAGATGTCAAATTCAAATAGGAAGGTGTCTAGATCTTCACTGTTTTTACCGTAAAAGGTAGGCAGTGCTAAGAGAGGAATATTCTTCATGTTGACATTTGGAGTGGTGTCTAAAATAGGAAATCCAAAGATAGTTTCAGTTTGGTTTCCAGTTTCTTCTTCCTCCCCATATATTACATTGTTATAGTCCTCCTGATCATCCATATTGGCTTGATTTCCAAAAAGAGAGTACCTAGGTGGTTTTACCTTTGAAGAAAACAAGGTTTCCCTTTGATGGAAAGGTCTTCCTATGGATTGGATGTCTGGGACTCTACTCAAGTCGGTTGAAACTATTGGTGCCAAAGTTTCTATGTCAATTTGAGAGATGATTACATTGGCTAAACTACCAAACAAAAGATTCACATGTTCAAGGTCTATGATGTTGATAAAATTAGGTTCCCCTGGTGGTGGTGTAAAAGAAAAGGTTGTATTGTTTGGTTCTGTGGAAGACTCAAGTGGCCTTGCCTCCTGTCCTAGTATGATTTATGATTTAATTTCTTGTTATATAGTGCTCACTGTATTAGTCTCTTCATATACTATTTTATCTCTTTGAGTTGAGCTAGCTCATGTTTTTCGATATCGGTTTGCGGATTTTATAAGCGGAACGTTCCTTCCCCCAAAGAGATTCGAAGGAACCTTGGTTGAAAGGTATGATTTTGATTTAATGTATCTACCTTGTGGGTATCTAGGCCTATTCATGACAGAAAGAAAAAACAAAAAGAAAAAGCTACAATTTGATTCCTGGGTCTTTTCATGAAAGCAAACAAAAAAGAAAAACTACTATTGGGTTTGGGGGAACCTGCTATAGCAGATGTGCAGGTTCTTACCTTTTGTCTTAAAGTTCCCCTACCACCAAACTAATGATAAGGTATAAGGATGATCTAATTCCTAATTTACTTCCTACCTTGAGACAACTCCCCAACAACGACACCTAAATGTTAGGTGATTTATATGTACTAAAAAAGACACTAAACTACCCTCAATTAAATTGTCAAACCGAGGTAAGTAAACTTAGAGTTGTAGAAAAATATATGCCAAAGGTAGAAGGGTTGGTAGGAGTATAGTTTAACTAAGAAATGCATCTATCTAAGGATAATCTACTCAAGAAAACTTATCTAATGAGAAACCCCTACTAAGCAAATTGAAACTAGGTAACCTAAGTACTTTTGGGCCAAGGACTGATGGATAGTTCCTAAGAAAGCAAGTAAAAACCCTATTCAAAGCAAACTAGTTCATGACAGTAAGCAAAGATAAACTACTAAGCATACTAAGCAAATGACAAAAGAAAACTTCTTTAACTTGCCAACCTACATTCAATGAGCAACTATCCTATGAAAGCAAATAAATAAGAATGTAAGAAAAAACACCTATCTAACCAGTTATCACTCCAAGAAACCCTTTGTGGTTGTAGACCAAAGGTGTTTGGTAACTTCAAGTAAAAATGGATCAATGGGATAACTCAATTCAAACATGGTATTCAGGCAGTCAAGATGGTAAACAAATGAACCAGTGCTCTCATGGATTGATAATCAGTGAATAACTTTAAGTGGGCGAAGAACAAATTGCTCATAAACCAGTACAGAATGTAGGGTCTAATGAGCAATGAAGAGACTATTTATTCAGTTATGATCCAAACAATGAGATAACAGTCATTCTAGGCTTGACAACTCAAATAAAAGTACAGAAAGAAGGTGTAAAACTGACATCAAAAGAGAAAGAAACCTGTGATTTAGCATTAGCATCAATAAACCTGATTACAATATAGTATTTTTGTATCCAAAACTGAACCCCCTGTTATCACTTCTTTCAATATCTTTATAGCTCTTACAGAGTGGTTTCCAAATCCTCAAAACATGGATCTGTTAATCTAAACATAGTAACTGAAACTGTAATTACAAGAAAAGAGGAATAATCCCCAAAAAGAAGGATAATCTATGTGTTGGTCCTGATTTTGTGTTAACAGTTGATGGAATGAAGACAAACCTTCCAAGGCTTCCTTAACTTGATCTTATGCAGATAGAAATTGAATTTAGTGATGTGGAACTTGATTCCTAATATCTTACCCTGTATTGCTGCAAACGACTTCAATGCTTCCTTGATGAACCTCCTTTACCTCTGACTGGTCTCTTCACCTCTTCCTGCTCGGTCTTAGTTTGTATTTCTTCTTCTGTATGAAAACAGTGAGAAAACTTGGAAATTTTAGGGACCCTTGCACTTTCTCCACTGCTAATATGCCTTCTAGACTTGGTAGTGAACTAAATGAATTAGTAGTAGGCTGCTGAGCTAAGGGAGATTGTAAGCTTTTCATGGATTGCCCAGATGTTGGAATAACTTTTGTAGGGGTTACATCAGTTGGTGACTTGTAATCTTCACTTGGAAGGTCAATAGTTGGTTCTGCCTTAGTAGTTGGTGGGTTGAATCTCAAACCTGGTAGTGGAGGAAGCAACGTAGAAGGATGAGTTTTTCAAGGCTATGACCCTTTGAAGACCTACGAGCGAGTTGTTCTAGATTATCTTCCAATTCATCTTCTTTCGAATTGACATCAAAAAAAGGTGCAGGAGTTTTATTCTTTTCCGGCACAGCAACTAATCCTGAAGCAATCACATTATGTTTTCCAAGGATACGCTGGAGGTCATCATTCAATGTTAGACCAACTTCCTGCTTGATTCCCTCTTTAGACCGAAAATCCAGAGCATCTAGCATCTTCAATAGAACATCCATAAGACCACGAGCATTCTGAATCTCTGTCAAACTCAAACCCGGAAGCTCAGAAGCAATGGATGATTGAGCTTATTTACCACCATATTCTGGAGAATCGTATGATTGGGAATATGGCACAATTGGATGGCTCTGTGGAGGAGTGTGAATTGAAGCAGAATTGTATGCACACTGAGGAAATCTTCTACCTGATCTACCAAAAGCTTCTTGCCAATCATGTCTGAGACAGAAAACTCCTTCATCTCATTTACAAGAGTGCCACAGTCGATTGATGTTTTCTTCACTGGAAAGGAAAAGGTGAAGCCCATTTCCCTTTGTTGACCAGGAGGTAAATGGAAATTCTTGCCCTCAGTTGCAACAAATATTATTAGCTCAGAAGCAATGTAGTCAAACAACTCCTTAGTTGTGCTAACCATCAGTTTTGGAGGAATGGGAACTTCCTCGAACTCTTGGTCAACAACCCGCCTTTCTTTGTCACCCAATTAGACACGCAAGACTCGGAAATTGGTTCCACCGAGATCCAGTGCATATTCCACTTTAAATGAAATTGGAGCTTCAGTTGCGCGCCTGTGTGAAATAATTTCGGACGTTTTCTCTGCTTAATCAATACACGGACTCGGTGCATGATTCAACAAATAATTAACCACATTCCCAAATAAATGTGACCTTACAGCATTCATGATTATTCTCCAGAAGATCCGCCTATAATTTTGACTTTGTTATGAAGTGATCTATCATGAGATTCTGAACCATACCTGAATTAATAATGTCTGTCAGTTAAGGCACTTAGTTGAGGTTCACGCTCCATTTACCAACCAATTGCAATGATGAATTAGGATCGCTTGATGTTGGATTGTGCGAAAGCACGAGATTTGAATTTTGAACAAGAAAATCTTTCGGTGGTTAAGGGCCTTCCTTTACAGTTGCATTATACTCTTTTCTTGCAAGCTTCACACAACCCAGTTGATGGAGAGCCAATTTTTTTTGTCTGCTAATGGCCCGTGGGAAGTGCTCCTCGGCTATTGAAAACTGTTGCTTTCACCAGTGCACAACCTGTGAGAAATGCCCCTTAGCTGTTGAAAATAGCCACTTTCACCAGCTAACCATCATCTTTAAAACATGCGTTAGCTGTTGAAAGCATTCTATGAAAATTTTAAAGGGAAGACCTTTATGGGTCGTCTTATTTCTAAGACAAGAATCAAAACCTAAGTCTTGCTTCTAGAAAAACTCAGAACTAAATTTGAGAAAACTACTAATAGCCATGCTATCAACCACAAAATGCAACCATGGTGACAGATTCATTTTGGGAGATAACATAACCTATTAAAGAAAATATAAAAGCAAGCAAAGACTCCTAACTAACCTACTGAAACAAAAGAGAAAGTAAGAAAAAATAATGAAAGCAAATAGGCAAGTAAGCAAAGACTTCTCATTGAACAACTACCTAGCCTAAGAGGCAAGTGGACTAAATGCCTAATGCAAAACTATTTCTAATGCATGAAAGGAAATTTAAATGCTCAATGCAATGCATGAAAGGAAATTTAGTCTATTGAAGACAAGAAAGACTAACAACTAATTCTTGAGCAAACTGCTATCTAATCTATCAAAGCAAAGTCTATGTATCCTATAGCAGCAAATAAGACTATCTCCTAAGCTATGAAAGCAAGAAACTATATCTATGAAACACTCAAATATAATGCTAGTGATTGTGTGAATTCCTTCGGTGGTGACGGATGATATCTCGATGAAACTTGACAACAAAGGACAATTCCAACGGTATAAACTCAACACTAATCTTAATGGAAAAATGGAAGGTGTGGATTAAACAATCCAAAGAAAACTTAGCCATGGAAAAAATAATCTTAAATACCCTGCATATTAAACCATCAACAACATAACGAGATCATCATTATTTAACTAAGAAATTTAATTGCATTTTTAATCTATGAAAGGAAATTGCATAAAAGAAAACTATGCTATGTCTACTCTAATAATTCAAAGTTCAAACTACAATAAGAAAGTGCTTGAAAACAGAAATTAAACTATGATATTGAAAAGCAAACTAACAACTACATTAACCAACAACTAATTAAATGAGATCTATATGAAATTGAAATTAGCAAGCTTGTAATAAAAAAATGGAATTAATTCTATCTATCCATCAATCCTTGTCAAAGAAAACCCAAATAAACAAACTCTGTTCTAATCTAATAAAAACTTTGTTTTAACTTGATTACAAAACCATAACTCGAAGCATAGTTTAACATCTACATGCACATGAGGTTAATATAAAGACTTGGGGTTAGTATGGAGTCTTGCAAGACCTTTTCTAAGATATAAAATCAACACATGCTAATCTGTGTCAACATCTAACCTACAAAACAATTAAAACAATTAAGCTACAACAAACTAGTTAGCATAATAAAAACATGCATGTACAGAAAATAAAAAGAGAGCAATTAAATTAAGAAATGCATAAATAAACATGGAGAGAGTTACCAGAATGTTGGTGGCCCCCCCATCAAATCGTGGTCACTCTCTAAAAGTACACCACGAGCTTAGCAGGCCAAATTCACCATAAAAATCCAAAAACACAGTTCTGGCATAGTTCTGGTAATGTAAAAACTCAAACAGAGAAAAATCGTTTTTTCTGGCAATTCTAATGCTTATGCTACTTAGTTCTTCTACTTAACAATTATCTAACCACCTCAGTGGTATCTATAACATTTACAAACCAATTGGTCGACCACAGGAGGGTCTAACCACCTCTAAATTCGACAAATTACAATAAATGATGCTCTAACTATCAAAACAGAGTAAGCCAATAATCGCCTTCTTTGGACAAGTGAAAATGAGTTGTCTGGAGCTTAGTAGCTGGAGGGGGTGATGAAAAATAAAAGCTATGTACCCAATTTGTCCACCACTGGCCGCCAATACCATAACCGCCAACTCGCCTTGCATTTTCGTGCAATACTGGGTGTTGAAATGATTGTAGGATCGAGTACCAGAATGAGTGCTGGATCAAGTGCCGAATCTAGTGTCGGACCAAGAATCATGGTGCGTTTTGCCCTGTAACAGCAGAAAAAAATGAATTAACTCTTGGAAACCATAAAATATGATAAATTAAACTTGATTGAATCACAAAACATGAATTATACGTACCTCATGTCGATTATATCATTTTATCATAAAAATATTCAATACACTCCTTCAAAACATGCAAAACATATATGTACATGCGGCAAAAATGTATAATAACAGTCATAAAAATGATCATATCTCGAGCCCAACACAGCTATTACTACCCTTGAAAGTATAGCTGGTAAATTCTTCATCCCAAAAGGAATGATTGTATACTGGTAGGAGCCCCATTCTGTGGCAAAAGTAGTTATGTACATGTATTCTTGAGCTATCGTGATTTGATGATAACCTGAGAATCCATCTATAAATGAGTATGCTTCCTAGCTTCCCACATTCTCTAATACCTCATCAGTAAAAGGGGTGGGAAAAGGGTCATGTTGGAAAGAATCATTCAACTTACTCAAATCGACACAGATCCTTATGCCTCCTTGCTTCTTCTCCTGAACTACCATAGGGATTCTCTATTATGGTTCTTCTACTGGTTCTATTATCCCAACTTCCAACATTCTGTCAACTTCTGCTTTTACTTTGTGCTTATATATTGAATTCAATCTATAAGGTCATTGTCTAACATATCTAGCCTTAGGTTTGAGAGGTATCTTCATATCTCTTAGCTCTCCTGCTATGCCTTTCCTCTCTGTAAAGTTTGTTGGGAGTAGGTCACTGTACTCGCGCAGTAACTCTGTTATTCTTTCTATTGTTTTCTCCTCCCAGTAGTCTCCAAGGCTGGCCATTTTGGGATTCTCATTTGTCCCAATGTTGACTTTATTCATCTTGATCGATGCAAAAAACACTTATGATTCCATAGATGGACCTTCCACCTCTATTTCTCCTTCAATTTTTGTAATCTAAATGTTGCACATGTCATCTTCATCTGGTGCTTCTTCCTGCACATGGTAGCATGACAGTAGTTCCTTAACTATTTGTCTATTCTGTTGTTGATACTTTGTTATCATTTCAACCTATGGTTCCTTAATAATTATCACCCCTATGATTTGTTTGAGTGTTGAATCAATGTTGGGGTTCTCATGTTCAAATGGGAAAGTAACTATAAAATTATTCTGTAATTTTTTCCATTCTGCAGTGCCTCTGCGTAGTTCCTGGTCTACATACCAGTTTTTTGGAATTCCTTCCAATGTATGTATGAAGTGATGAGGCCATTCTTCTGGTGTTTTCATCATCCACAGTGTTCTGTACTTCTCCAAATGTTCCACTGGTGACCCCTATCCCTCATATCTCTGCATCATTATGTTCTTATGCTCTACGTCAAATATGATGTGCAGTAGTCATTTTCATTGATATCATTCCTTAATTGTTTCCTTGTGTGCACCCCAGCATCTTCCAGGTGTTTCCTTGAGTGATATTTCCATGGTTAATAGACTTTGATTCTCTAACACCTCATCTTCATATATTTCTAGGAATTCTTATAAATCGTTGATGACATGTGTTGGCACAGGGGAAGGCCCAGGGTTCAATGCTTCAACAATGCACCAACAAAAACCTAACTACCAGCCCTTTCGGAAACACCTACGAAGCAAATGAAGTCTCACCCGAGGTAGAGGTAGGGGGGTTGTAGGACTCAGGTGTCTACAACCTAGCTAGCACACAGATATGTGATCACAAAACTCAATAAATAAATAAAGAACAACGCAGTAATGAGAAGATCACACACTTCCAATCTCTTAGCACATATTATTAACTCATATCTAACATTCATTTACCATTAATAGAGCTCTAAGCATTCATACATCTATCTAACATATATAAATATCAGTCAACTAAGAAGATAAACACATAAACAACATAAACAACATAAACAAACACCATCAACATAGGATATAAGTGGTTCACCCAGAGTGGGGCTACATCCACCAACTTCTTCTTCTTCTTTATTAGTTTTCTTCAATCTTTTACAACCATCTTCTACTGTGCATAGAGCCACATATCCTAATTCCACAAAGGACATGAGATCTACATATAGCCCGCTAGATCGTCCTTCCCAAAATTAGGTCAAGGAACAGAGCCAACTCCTTATTAGCACAAAGCCTCTTACAATCACTTGCCCTTGGCTAGAACTTTACATATTCTTACACGAAACCAACTTAGACCGAATTTGATCTAAGTCCTGTATACTTATTTATACATTACAAAAAGGCCTAAACATGGGTAAACCCATGGGCCGACATCCCATACCCATTACATAAACCCTAAAAGCCCAAAAAGCCCGCAAAACAAGCTAGATCCCGCGATCTTCGCTTCGCCTGGGCACTCCATCTTCGATCAACCTGTCGAAGTCCCAAAAATGGTCGAACACGACCAATGTTCTCTCAAAACTTTATCGAGGGCCAACAGGCCCTAACCACTCACATGTGACTTTTCCCGAGTCACTCTGATCTAGGAAACACTACTTTGAAGGCCTCGATATTAGCTCAAGATGCCTTGACCTGCTCCTTCACCAGAGCCTCCTGCTCAGCAAACTCCTGAATTACTTGCTTGGTGACAGGCTCCTCTAGGAACTATTCCACTATTGCGACCACATGTTCCAGCTATGAAACTTTAAATTCTATCTCTTCAAAAAGAGTGTAGTCTTTGTCCTGCACTGGCTGGAGTCTCTGTGTAACCTCCATAACTCTGCTCTAGATGGCAGTGACCTGCTGTTGGATTGCACGTTGTTCCGGTGACCTCTGCGTAACTCGAAGTTTCTCTAAGGCCTCTTCCTTTTCTTGCTTCATGGATTCTGTAGCTTTTTCCTTTTCTTCTTGGGCTCGATAAAGTCAATCCTTTGTCACATCTACTAACCTTCACAATTGGGTGGGATCATCCCCCAATTCTACACTTTCTATTGAACATGGCACAGTAGGCATTGTGTGGCTCGAATGGATAGTTTGTTGGATGTCCTTGAGATCATTCTCTATTATGTCATACATCAACTCTTGTTTTCTCCCTATCTCTATAAGATGTCTTCTGAAGTATCCTCTACGGATGTGATGATAAGATAAATATCATCCACTGTGAGCACATTCTTCGACTGAGGCTTGTTGGAATGAGCCTTCTTTCTGGGTGAAGGTTTATCCAAGGAAACCTTCCTCTTCTGCGATGGTTCTATTGTGGTGAGGGTATCCTTCGATGGTGTGGCTTCACCTTTGTCTTGTTTTTCTCCATGTTCCCCTCATTCCTCTTGGTTCACTTTGTCTCCTCCTCCCCCTATAGGTGAATCAGGCCTACTTTCATCTTATGCACTTCCGTCCTCATCAGTTTCTATGTCTTGGACTTTGTCCTTTTAATTCTTTTTATTTGCACTTCTCTGTCCGTCATACTCAGTCTGGGTGACCAAAGGACTTCCGATGATGTCAAGGTCAGAGAGTTCTGCGTCTTGGACCAGTACAAGGAATTTTGCTAGCCATTCCTTAATGATCTCTGCCATGTCTTCACCGGTCAATTTATAGTAGGACTGTAGATCCTCCATACTTTCATCCCTACACGCAGTGACATAGATGAATTTTTGGTCTGTGTGAAACTTTTCTTGTGGCCTTTACTATTGGAGTGTATTCGGTGTCATTCGAGAGAATGATTCAATGGCGCGCTTCAGTTGTAGGTAGTAAGCATGGAAGACAATGTTCCACTACCACTGCTTCACCATATCATTTGTATACCACAAGGTAGAGAACCTCGTGGCCAATGTTTTTGATGGCTCAACTTCCAGGAAGGTTGCTCCTTCCGGCATTTTCTAGGCAATAAATGTGATTAAAATCAGTAACCAACTGAAATGAAATTCATATCCTTGATCCTATTCTTCACGATAGTCCTTCTCCAACTCGTTGACAAGGTAACTCTCCCAATTCATCTGCATTCCTTTAACACACTTCCCTGTGAAGTCAATTACGAACCCTGTGACCTGTGTCACATCGTTCTTCTTGACGATATTGCCAGTGATAAGATGACAAGCCAGGTGCATTGCATCATCCTAGATGGAGGCTACCTTGTAGCCTCACTTCCCCTTCTCTACATTGTCATAGGATTCCTTTATACCTTGTGCCAAGGAGTGCTCCTTAATCTCAAGCAAGCATTAAGCTCCTGATGTCGACGAAAGTGGGGATCTTCATCACGTTCAAGATCGTGGATTGAGCGAGCTCCTTAATCCACGACTGGGAACTATCTTGGGCTTCTTCCCAGTCGTCTTCATCAAGTACCTATGTGGTACTCACATCGCAAAGTTCTTTGGATCTCTGAGTTTGAATTCGTTGATCTTGAGTGTTGGGATTAGTCCCAACTGGGGTCTGACTATGTGTATCCCCTTTGGGAGGTACACAGTGATGAGCATGTACTCAAAGTCACGTGGGACACTGTCGTGACTAACTGCACTAGCCAAAGGCAGGGTCTAGTCAAGAAAGATCGATGGGATTTGCTTCATGTTAACCAGATCATCGCGATGTTTTCTTCTTTTCTCAATTGTGGTTTAGCTATATCATTGTCCGGTCGAGGGGGATGCTTGCAATACGCCCATCAATGATGCATGTATTCCTACAGACATGACTTTATCAACCATGAGGTCTATCAAAATATCCTCCACAGACTTATCTAGCGCGCTATGCTTGCCTGAAATTCACACTTGTAATCAATGATATCGGGTAGGTGAACGGAAAGACAGTGTAATCAAATGGATGGTGAGGTCTAGACAACACAGTGTAGTATGGGATCAATTATCTGTTAGCTCGAATATATCATTTTACAAAAAGTGGTCCCAGTGCAGCATCCGACGGGTTAAATAAGAAACATTGTAACGGATTCCTCCAATGGGTATAAATGTTTCAATCAATACAAATCCATCTATTATGGCATGGTCTCAACTGCCCAATGGTGATCTTTCCACCAATAACAACATTTCTAGCCATTCTGAAGCATCATTCTAACGACCGGGATGCCTCCAATGCCCATATTGCTTCACCTTGGCGAAGTCCCATTCTGTGCAGTTCTGCTATTCCGGCGAGGTTCAGGTTCTGCGAGCTTGCCTTCTATGAAGTCTTCTCTGGATCTTCCTACAGTTTTTCTATTTTTTCTTTCTTCTTACTGTGCTTTCTAGCTTTCTTTCCTATGATTTGATTCTCTGGATTCCTCTTTCCATTCTTATTCTTATATTCTCTTAGCGTAGTAACTTTTCACTATTGAGGGTCTTCCAAAGGGTTCAAAGATAGTACCTCTTCTTTTACAATTTTTGGGGTGAATGCACTTCTTTCCTGCATGGACAGGTGCTTTAAGCCTTCTTTTTTCTTTTCAAATTCGACAGCTAATTCACTGGCCCTTTATTGCTTCGAATTATCCTCTTTTTCTTCTATTACTCGCATTATTTTTATGGATATGAAGTCCCTTAATTATTGCTTTTTTTTGTTGTAGCTTCCTCCTCTTCTTTCCTTCTGATATGGTCCTTCTCAATCCAAGTCTTTCCTAAAAAAAGTGCAAAAGGAGCGTTGTTATCAACAAACTTAATGACTTCAAATTATTCTTTGGTCGATGTTTCATGAGAAATCATAGGTACATTAGCAACTCTTCCACATAGGGTTATCATATTTCCTTTAAACAGACCTATCTTTCCCAATGAAGGTAACATAGAAGGCTTTCCCAAAATTTCCCAAGTGCTTTCTGGCATAATATTCATGTGTGTTTCTTCATCCAATACACAGTCTATGTTGAAGTCTCCTATTCTTGTTTCTATGCATTGCTTCTATTTTACGATATCGGTTAAACTGATGTCTTTGTGATCATTCGATGTTTATTTCAGTTGTAATAACGTAGTCTCTGATTCTTTCTAGTTTTATAACATATCCTTAGTCTCTTGGCCTTCTTCATAGTTTTCTTCTCTCATGTTCATATTTTCAACTTTAGCAAGCATTCTAGGGAAATCCTCAACTTTGTGAAAAATATCTTTACAACAAAGACAAATAAGACCTATACCAGGGCATTCCTTAGCAATATGTCACGGTCTTCTACAATTATAACATAGTGTCAATCCTCTCTTTCTTTTAAATGACCCCTGGCGTTTTTTGTATTGCGCACTGGGATCATAGTGATGGACCTACAATCTGCAAAAATTCTTTGGAGGTTCCTACATCCACTTGTTAGTCCAAAAATTATTTCTATGCATAGGAATAACATATCTTTCTTTATCACATTTATTTAGATCAAATCTTTCTTCTAGATGTGCCCTAGTTTTCAGACGAGGACAAAATCTATCAAACATACCTAGATTCATACTTTCGAAGAAAAACATTCCACTTATTGTACCTTTATCAGAGAACAAAGATTCAAGATCTTACCTCTTTTCTTCATATCCAGTTTCTTTCTTAGCACAGAGCTTCACAAGTCAAGTATAATACTACGCACTACAACAACATATCTATGCACAAAGCTTTCTCTTTTCTTTAGTTCCCAGCAATCACAGTTTCATGTCCTGGCAATAGAACCATTTGTTGGCATAGGGAAAGACCCAGGGTTCAACGCACCAACAAAACCTTAACTATTGGCCCTTTCAGCAACACCTGCAAAGTAGATGAAGTCTCACCCGAGGTAGAGGAAGGGGGGGTGTAGGAATCATGTGTCTACAACCTAGCTGGGACATAGATATGTGATCTCAACACTTAAAAGAGAACTTATCTAATCAATATGCGTTATTTCTTAACTCCCATTCACATCCCAGATTAAACCCTAAATACAGAACAACGCAATAATGAGAAGATCACACACTTCCAATCACTTAACACATAGCATTAACTCGGATCTAGCATTCATTTACCATTAATAGAGCTCTAGGAATTCATACATCTATCTAACATATATAAATATCAACGCACTAAGAATATAAACACATAAACAACATAAGCAAAGAACATCAACACTAGATATACGTGGTTCACCCCAGTGTGGGGCTACGTCCACCAACTTCTTCTTCTTATTTATTAGTATTATTCAATATTTTACAGCCATCTGCTACTGTGCACATAGCCACAGATCCTAATTCCATAGAGGACAAGAGATTTGTGTACATCTTGCCAGATCCTCCTTCCCAGAATCAGGTCAAGGCACAGAGCCAACTCCTTATTAGCACAAAGCCTCTTACAATCACTTGCACTTAGCTAGAACTTCACATATTCTTGCATGAAGCCAACTTGGACCAACTTCGCTCTAAGTCCTATCTACTTATTTATACATTAAAAAAAGCCATAAACATGGGTAAACCCATGGGATGACATCCCATACCCATTACATAAACCCTAAAAGCCCAAAAAGCCTGCAAAAGAAATGAGATCCCACGATCTTCTCTTCGCCTGGGCACTCCATCTTCGACCATCCTGTCAAAGTCCCAAAAATGGTCGAACATGACCAATGTTCTCTCAAAAATTGGTTGAGGGACAACACCATGGAAACTGGGAGGTTCTCTAATTTATGTACCCATCCATATTAATTTGTAGTATATTCTTATGCACCTTCTAGTGGACACTTCATGTAATATCTGTTGCCAATTCTCCAACCATGTATCTGAGTTTGAAGCACATGATGTGATTCTTATCTAGATGAGTACTCCATCTACATTTGGGTTAACATAATCTTTTGCACGTGCGGTGGTTCTGTACAACTGGTTTATCTCTTCTAAATTGAGACAAGTTGGTTATACAAACCTTTCTCCTTCTGAAGGGTCTAATGGTCCAACAACTTTGTATTCTCCTGACTTGAATTTCATATTTCTTGTCTTTAAACTGATTATGGAATGGTTATCAAATTCCCAATACAGTCCAAGCAATGTTGGATAAGGTGTTGTACCATCTACTATTTCTATGACTTCAAATTCTACCTTAGTGTGCACTCCATCCAAGTCGATTGTGACTCCTTTCAGCCTTCTAATTAGCATGACTTTGTGTTTGTTTTCTAGTTTTAACTGAACAGGTGAATATCCTAATATGGGCTCTCCCATACATTACTATGTCGTTTTGGGTAACACATTTACTTTGGAGCCTAAATCCAGTATAATATCCCCCATGTTGAAATCTACAATGTTGGCATTCAGTCTGAATTCTCTGCTTGTCCTCCTCCTTGTATGCAAATGATTAACCGTTTTCTGCACTAGCTTCCCCTCTACCTCTATGTTACATATTTCTAAAATATTTTGTAATACTTTAACAGATGATGGATCATTTAGTAGTTTAACACAGGATTGCAGAAAAGCCTTTATGGTACTTACTTGTCTGAAAAGTTGTGCTTCATTAGTGTGATCCAGTGATGAAGGCATATCATACATTGGTGCATCCTCATAATGTTGTGCAGTTGATGTAGATGAAATATCTGACTTCAGGAATTATTGTATGGATTTATTGAATGTCTCCTTTTCATTTTGTGCATCAAATTTCTTTTGTGGTTCAGAATTCTTCTTCACCCATTGGTGTTGTGTTGGATCTTGTCTTATTGCGTTAGGTCCTGTTTTATCTCCTCCATGTGTGACTATGTTGATATTTCTTCCATCCTCTCTATCTTCAGTAGATATCCACTATACATTATGATTTTTTTTATTTCTCTTCTCTTGGATCTTCCCCAATAGTGTTAGAGAGTCTTCTGTGTCATGATCTAATGCGCAACAATACATACATGTCGCAGGTGGAAGTGGTCATTATCGTGCATAGTGTACTGGTATTTTATAGTTATGACATACCATCAGTCCTCTACCTCTTCCAAATCCTCCTCTACCTCATCCCACACCTCTGTAACCACCTCAATCTCCTCGTGGTTTGTTGTACTGAGGCACCTGATTATATTGTGGTTGTGCAGTATTGTACTATGGTTGCAGAGTGCTATATTGTTGTTGCGTAGTGTTATATGGGGCTAGTACTGGGTTTTTTGTGGTGCAACTTGCCCTGTCATCATTTTTTTCTGCACCTTATAGGTTTATGATGTTCTTTCCCTCATCAGATCCATAATCCTGTAATATTTTTCATCATGGCCCACTGACTTGCAAAAGTTGCAGTATGAACTCTTAGGAATTGTCTGGTATTTTTGCATCATTGGAAAATGATATGGATCATGCCCTTGTGTCTTACAGATCTCACACCATATTCCTCTTGTTGGTAAAGGTTTTGGTATCCATGTTTTCATGTATTGCACAAAAGTTGGGCATTCATTCTTGTGGTTTCCTTCTATCCTACATGTGGTACACCAAACATCTTCTCTTTTGTCCTTACCCCTGTTCTGGTTTAATTGAAATGTTAGATTCTTCAGATCCTCCTTCAGCTACTCTATTGATGGGTTTGTCTTATAGTATTGGTTCTCTTCTAGTTGTAACGCTGCCTATAGAGCCTCTGCCTGATTTCAAAACTTTTGTTGTCTCAAAGAGTATTTTAGGTGTAGTAGCAGTGAATTCACAAATAGATGTCTATGTTGCATATCTTTCATGACATACTTCAGTTTTCCCTTCAATCATTTGAATCTCTGGTCAATCTCCCAAATAGATTCTCCTAGTTTTTTTCTGATCTCTATCATCTCATTCATGTACTAATCCTATGAACTAGGATTTTGGAATTCATTTATCAGTAGGTTCTTAATATCTGCAATCATCCTTGTTGTTCATGGTGGGTTGTTTACAACCAAGCTTGTGTACCAATCTAGTGTGCGGTATCTTACTGTAATAACTAGTTGCACAAGTTTTGTATCCTCATTTGTGATCTGTTTTGATTCACATATCTTCTCACAAATAAACAAGTGCTTCTCGGGGTCCTCAGATGCCTCTCCTTTGAATTCTAGTAATCTGATGGAAGGATAATGTCCTGCCATCCTGAATGATTAACTACTACCTCTGCGTGGTGTAGATACTTGACTATTGTTCCTGAACTGACTCCTCTAGTTTCTTCTACTTGACTATATGTACTTCCTTATGTCTTCCTTCCACTAAAATTCGGTTGTCTAAATGGTGGTGTTCTTATTGGTGTATTAGTCGCACATGGGTTTATGGGTTCCACACTGACACTGACATGGATGGGAGTTTTGCCTTCAGTTCTTTCCCTTGGACCTCCAATATTCATTTCATATGTTGCGCACGGTATTTACTCAATATTCTCCACAACACAAAGATCCTATACCTCTTCTTAATTACTTGCCAATCCCTCTCGCTCAGCTATGGCTCTCTTCTTATTATTCATCTTATATTGGTAGGGTGCTCCACTACGCATCTTTCTAGTTGTTTCCATTATCTTCTTGATGTGATATTCCTCCATCATGATCAAGTCCTTGGATTACTTCTTACCCTTCTCCATTTCTCCTTCCATCCTTCCAGCTCTAGTCGGTCCTTACCCCCTTCCCCCATGCACACAAGGAGGTTTAGTTGTCTGATTCCATTTTCATTACTCCTTTGTTATACAGTAAAATCTTGATGGAAGTATACAACGATCTGATATACCTACCTCTAGGTCCCTTCAGAAACTCCTTCTTTGTTGCGTTGTAAGACTTCACAGTATCTACTACAAATTTTGTGATAAAGCATGTGACAATATTGTCTATCCAGAATCCATTGCGTGCGTGAATTGGTTTTCTACTTTTTTTTAATTACACAATCTCTATTGGATTCCACTCGATCTATCTGATTCGATTTGTAGGATGATTATCTTTCATCGTCAATAGCCACTCATGCAATACATGCAAGAAATCGTAGAAAAGCACCTCATACAGGTCGCTAAACATGTACTTGTCCAGATATTTGTGTGGTGTTAACTTCGGATTTCTTTTATCTATCTGCACAAATTCCAGCTCCTTTTTTTTCAACCATATTTCAATCTCCTCCTTCTTTAGGTTCCACGGTATAAACATCCCCCTCTATTCTATCATTTTCTGTGGGATTCTTTCGCAGATCCCTCTCACTCAATCCCATGCTATTTCAGCTGGCAAAAAAATCATTTGTTGGTTACTTCTCTTTTTCTAACAATATTGAGCTAACCCAGGTTCATATATACTATGGTTTCCAACAAAACCCTCTAAAACTATCGGCCCCCTGGAAAACCAGAAGGCACCGCATTACATGGGATGCACTGCGTAGTCTCACATAAGATAGTTCTATGGGTGGTTGCAATGCTCAGGTGCTTGAAACATGGGAATGAGTGGGGATTTGGAATTGAACCTTGTGATCTTTATTTAATTATTATAACATCCATCTATGCTAAGTACTATGTCATTCTTATTCATGCATGTAAAACAATCAAATCTAGCTACTTCATCACACATTGATCTAAGATATAATCATTAACAACAAATATATAGAAATGAATCATTCACATAACACATAATCTACCGTGGTTCATCCTGTCCTGGGTTACATCCACAAAGATAATTCTCTTGGGATCTTTTATTATGTTTGTATCATTGATAACGTCGAGTGCATTACAATTCTCCCTCAGTTGGATCATGATATTTAATGAGGTAGAGTAGATCACACCAGGATTCTCAGCCTGTGATCTAACCCTCAATATGTACCTTCTTTGCTCTCTTGAGCTCAACAAATTACATAACAACCTCATATTTTACAGTCATTCTTACTTTTCTGAAATTACAATCACACCAAAAACTATCCAACTCTTCGAACAACCTCTCCTCGACCTATACCTCGTAGGTACCTCTTTATAGTTATTTTTGGTTTATAATCCATTACATCCTCTTACCAATACCATAACCCTAACATGGTTCGGTCTTCTTGTATGTGTTTCTCGCATGCTTTCCTCCTTTGCATGCACTTTCCTCTACACGTGTTGCTTTTCCTGCCAGCATTGTTTCCCTTATTTGCACTTTATTCTCCAAAATTAGCCTTTTCCCCAAAATGGCTCTGTTCCCAACACATACGCTAGTCGAAAGTTGAATAAATTTGAAATAAATTATTTGAAGACAAAGTAGGAGGCTCTAGCCATGATCCTTTCCATTCAAATTGTTTGACATTATTTACTGGAAAACCCATTCATTTTCTTCACGGACCATCAAGCGCTTAAGTATTTAGTAAACAAATCTGTCCATCAAGAAAAATAATGTCGATTGTTACTATTGTTCCAACATTTATAATTTGAAGTGGTAGTCCAACCAGGAAAAAAGAGCATTGTCCCATGCCATCTATCTCTACTTAAGACAAGAGAATACGCGACGGGGATAGAATATGACTTATGTGATGTACATTTATTTTGGGTCGAGGTTTCCCCCAAGGAACTCGAAGGAATTGTAAAATGTTTAGAAGAGGGGAAGGATCCTAATGATATTCCAGCTAACAAAATAAATATCCTAGCATTAAAAGAAGCACCATTCACTCTCATGAATGGGTATCTCTATAAGCTAGGAATTGATGATATTATGAGAATATACACACTAGAAGATCAATGAGAATATATAATAAATTTATCCAGAGGATCTAGAATACCTAAAAATTTAAAGGTATCAAAAATCAATGCAAAGGTCTCCATGAGGAAGAGCTTGATGAGATCTTTCCAATGCTTCTTGAATGGGCTCAAACAGACTTCGTATGAGAAAGATATCACAATCTGAACTTTTTTCCAAACAAGGAAAAAAAAGGAGAGAGGTGACATGTGGAATCCCCACAGGAGGACACATGGAAATCATATGAAGTGACATGTGGTAGAGGTAGGTGACCATGAAATCCAGTCGGAAATCTAGTTGGCAAGTGATGTGGAAGTCCATTTGGAAGATGATGTGCCATCGATGTAAGAATTTATGTAAGAAACAACTATATCCTTTAGGATATACACAGAAATAAATTATGGAATGGAAAAATTTGAGACAAGGAAAAGGGAAAAGTGTGCAAATTTTAACTGAAGAGTTTAGGAAGAAAGAATTATATTCTCAAGAAACACTTCTAAAATGCTGAACATTATATTCTCCATACTATTATTTTATTTAATCCCACTAATATTGATGAAGTATATGTTCAAGATACGCATCTTGAGTCCATGTTACACATCAAAATTACTCATTCCAATGATGACCTACTGTCGTCATTACAACTGTCGCAAGTGTCTCATTTTAGCCACAAGTGTCACAAACATCATACAGTCATCTTTCCTATGTCATGTCTCGAGAGACATCACAAAGAACACTTGAAGACACCCTCAGAGACTGGTTAAAGAAGTAGAAATCATTTGACAAAGAGTACAAATCCTTTTCCTTGAGAAAAACCACTAAAAAATGAATTTTGAAGGGCATCTCTCCCCCACCCACTGACAGGGAGTGCTAGTGCTCCCTGACCTTATTTAGGGGAGAGTTGTAGTAGTCTGTGCACCTTTCTGTGGGAGCGCTGGGATTTTTTGAGGAAATATTGGGAAACACTCCCCTACCCACTAGCAGGGAGTGCTAGTGCTCCTTTCCCTTCTTTGGGGGAGCGTTGTAGCGCTCTGTGCACTATTCTGGGGGAGTGTTATGTTGTTGAGAAAATAAGGGGAAGATCCCCCTTATCTATGAAATCAGTTGGATTCGAATCTGAGGTCAAGGCTGGATCTTAGGGAGGAACCACAAATGATGGAGAAAGATCCTCAACCTATCCCAAGAATCTGTAAGGTGGTTAGGCCTCTCCAAGCCTATATAAGGAGGCCTCCTCATGGCGAAAATGGAGAAATGGAGAAATACCTAAATTATGATCTCATAAGGAAGGAGAGACATTAAAGGCATCAAACTTATGATCTCATAAGGGAGATAATCAGTGAAGCATAGTCATTTTGTTTGTGGATCATTTGAGCAAGGGGTTGGACAAGGAGAGCTTGGAGAGGCTATTACAGCTTCATCAATGGTCTGTAAGTATCTCTTTTGAATTCTCATTAATAAATGTGCTTGGCCTGTTTCCTTCAAGATCATGTATATCTACATGAACTTATCTTTAATGGATAGATCTAGTTTCAACCTAATCATGGTAGAATAGGAAGCATGCTTTATCTTTGATTGGATTGCAGGACTTGTTGAAGAGTTTGGGGATCAGAGCTCAACTATATATTATCTTATAATAGGTACATATTAAAAAGGTACATATTCTTCCTCTTCTATATATATTAGCTTATCTAGGTTTAAAGGGATGTCAGTGATCAAAGTCTAGGATCCAAGAGGGAATTCACTTGTCCGCAAGGGGATTTTCTTGTAATAAAAATTGGCGACTCCAGTAGGGAAAGAAATAAATTTGCCTTTACTTGGTCTATCCCTTCCCTTTTCCCACATTTCAGATAACTTTTACTGTTTCTTCATCATCCATTAGCCTTCGCCTACCTTCACTAGCAATTTCAACAATTTCGATGCATTCTGGACGAGTGTTTTGCATTTTTTTGGCTCTTTTTTCGAGATTTTGGGAGGAATAGTGCCCCCCCCACTAGGCCATACCGGAGTGATAATATCTATCCAGTGCTCCTCTACAGTGTTTAGGTATCGTTGCAATGCTCTGTACCCTTGAGACAAGGAGCGCTAGTCTCTTTTTTTGGGAGTTTCTGCCTTCTTCTGCTCAGTTTTTTGCAATCTATTTTGCAGAGGTCTTTACCCAGAGTCTGTGTTTGTTTTGAGAAGTTGTTTGGATTGGTTTTTTATGCTTATCACTACATATTTTCTTTATTGGAGCTTGAAACCCTTTTCAGAAATGTGAAATTTTCTTTTCTAGTTACTTGTTTTGTCGGGACATTTTTGAGTGATTTCTCTTTCTCCCTGTCTTTTCTTGGATTCTTCTCTGCATTTTCTTGTGTTCCTTGAATGATTGATTGGTTGTTGCATTTGAAGTAGTCAAATTGCATGGTTTTTGGCATTTTTTAGTCAAAAAAATCTTAAAATTTGGGGGGCTAAGAATCGTGTATTGGTGTACAGTCTCTTTGACTCATTTCTTGAAGATCTTTACATTCATGAGTTTAATAAAAAAATTGGGACATTTTGCATTTGGGAACGATAATTTTTTTCTCCTTTTCGTAATATAGCTTTCATCGAAGTGAAATATTTGCATCCTTATTTATTTGCATTGTTTAGAGTTGGTCAAAAAATCATTTAGTCCACTCCATTTTCCTCTGGAGTAAACAACAACCTTAAAATCAAGCGTTAAACTAAAATTTATCAGACATTTTTACATTTTCTATTAGCAAAAATACATTATCTTAATGTGTATGGATTTGGAATAGGTTGAAAGGATAACTTTCCAAAGCTATCAAACAAACTTAGCACCTTGCGATAGGGAGAGAAAATCTAATTTTCATATAAGCTTACTGGGATCTCCCTCTCACACAGGGGTTAGGCACGAGGTCATGTTCGGGAGAGTTACAGATATTGTCCCTCTGTGGTTTAACCGTTCGTAGTAGTCATATCGTATATTGGGGGTTCTTCTTGAGGTTCAACTGTCTTCATTTGGTCTCGGTTCTTCATGAACTCCGAATCTGTTCGAGGTCCTATGGAGTTCTATCGGTCCACTTGTCCTCAGTTCTCTTGAAGGATTTCGGACTTGTTATCCTTCCCATATGTTTGGACTGGACTATCGACTGTACCTGCCCAGGGGCGAATTGTTATTTGGTGACCTTAGTAGCCATAATATTCAAGGTATTACACAAGGTGACAGTGAAGGGAAGTCTCGTTGTACCTGGAACATACGTTGGTCAAACTCACTCAGGCTCCTTAGAGGGTAAATCCAAAATTATTGCATGGAATCTTGTACCAAGGTGTAAGTCCGTTAATCAGGCTGTCAACGTAACTACTCCACCCACTCTATCCCTGCCCCTTCCTATATTGATCTTACGACGTTGGATTTCATCAACAACTAGTGGTTTCATTGTGGAAAGTTTTGTTTGATTATTTTATTCTTAGATTCATAGTGTGTGTTGTTTGTTTTACTTACGGAACCTTAGGTTGATTCAATTTTAATGGCATCAACTCCTGGGAGTACCAATGGAGGAACCCCTTCTAGGGAACCTTTCACCTTTCCTTCTTTTGGAAACATTGGTCCTCTGTGCATTGCCACACTTAGAATTCTAGGACTCGCCATCGGATTACCGGTTTGGTTGTTCCCCACTCTAGTGACCTCGAAGTTTCCCAATGATTCAACTACACCTAATACTTCAGATGTAAGTACACCACCCACACATCAACCTCATGTCGAATTTTCGCCTTCTTCACCCATTAAGCCTCCTTTCCTTTTTCCTTCTTTGCCTGGTGATAGCTCTAAAGCAAGTAGCCATGTTGATAAGAAGAAGAAGAAATGGAAAGAGAAGAAGAAGAAGAACCCAAAAATGACCAATCCTCCAACCATATCAGATGTTGGATCGAAGCAAACAACTACTATTAATCGTACTGGTATTATTGACGAGGTCAACAAGATTAAAACGAAGAATTTTAAACCCAAATTCCCTTGCAGTCTTTGTAAGGGTGATCACTTTCTAAGGAATTTACATGGTATTCCCAAGGTCTTAGAAATTTTCTTCCCCACATCAGCGGCCTTTGCTAGACATGCTAGTGACGCCCCATCAACTAGTAATATTAAGGTTGGTAAGAAGAGGATAAGTTTCAAATTTCCTTGTATGTTATGCGAAGGTCATCATTATTCTCACCTTTGTCCTCATATGGAAGAGGCTTATTCTCTTTTAGAAAATCTTCAACTCCCAACTGGTTATCGTAACATTTCCTCCAACCCATCGTTAGTTGATGGAATGGTCAATCCGGTTCCATCCCTGATCAGTCTGGTTGATGAGGTGATCAATCTAGTTTCATCCTTGGTTGAACCACTAACCAAAGTAGTTGATCCAGTTTTGTCATCGATCAGCCGCACTTTTCATCTTAAAGTGAAACCCAAGTGACTAATCCAGTCTCGTCATTAGTCAGTCACACCCTTCATCTGAAGAGTGCCAACGTGGTCAATCCCACTCCTCCTATGATGAGTGCCAAAGTGGTTTCTTCAGTGCCTTCATTGGTCAATCTGGTTGATCATGTCGTCAATCTGGTAACGTCCTTAGTTGAACCAATTGACAAAGTGGTCAATCCAATCCCATCTTCAGTCGATCCCACTCTCCCGTTAGAGAGTGAAACCCAAGCAGTCGATCTATTTCCACCTGTCAACCCCATTCTCCCCTTAGAGAATGAAACCCAAGTGGTCGATTTGATGTCGTTATCAATCTATCCTACACTCCTGCTAGAGAGTAAACCTGATTGTGACCACATTTTTTTCGTTGATACAAAATCTACCGTGTTGGGGGGCATTCCTCCTTCTCTCGCGAAACCCCCTCCAAGTAATGAGGCCATCCTTTTTGATTGGGGTGTGCTAACTGGACCTCATCTTCCCTCTCACATTCCTTTCAATATTACAGTACAGGTTTGTGGTCGGGACGTTCCTCATGATCTAATAGATGAAGGTTTGTTCGTTAGTATTTTGTCCACTATTGCTTGGCAAGATTTGGGTTATCCTCGACTTGTGTCAGTTACCCAAACTCTATTTTATTTTAACAGAAGAAATAGTCACCCTTTAGGATTTCTTCCTCATTTTCCTGTAACTTTGGGAGGGAAAATGGTCTTTATTGATTTTATGGTAGTGCAGGACCCCTTGGATTTTGATTTACTCCTTGGAAAATATTATGTCTATCCCATGAAAGCTATTGTGTCCACTCTTTTTCGTGTGATATATTTCCCACACAATGGAAGAATGTCGACTATTGATCAACTTTAATGCATTGGTCCTGACTTGATTACCAACCCAATGACCTCCCTAAACGGTTCTTATATGCAAACAATATCGCCCCCACTATAGGTCAATTATGTGGTGTTATCTCCCATGCCTTCAACTACCGATGAAGATGAGCCTCTCACTGTAAGCTCAACCTCTTATGACTTAGATCTGGTAGTTGACATGGTGATCTCTTGATTAGGCTATTAGAGCCAAATCTCCCTATACTTATCGAGGTCATCGACATGTATTCCTTCCAAAGTGTTTTTCTTCCATCTAGCGGAGATCTCTTAGAAGACATGATTGACGTTTGTCCCTTGAAAGTTTTTCCTTCCAGATCATTATCCTCTTCAACTCCATGATCAGGAAGGCCTACGAGCATAGTTTTCCTCTCTATGGAAAGCGAGTTAGAAAATGAAATAGAATCCATGAGCATAGTTTCTCTTCTGTGTGGAAAGATCGTTAAAAAATGAAACAGAGGCTATGAGCATAGTTCTCCTCTCTGTAGAAAGATCGTTAAAAAATGAAACAGAAATCTGAGGATTGAACCCGAATACTTGAACATAGTTCTTTTACCATGTCAAGCTCATTAAAAAATGAAAAATTCACCTCTCATACCAAGTCGATACTTTCGTTAGGTTTCATTTTTGAACCTTCATTTCATCCACCTATATCTTTTTTCTCCATCTAGTACATAAATTGGTGACAACCTCAAAGTCGGTGAATGAATTGAAGCTTGGGGGGCATGTCTCCAGCCTTTGATTATCATTCTGGAGTTATTCCACTAGCTTTTCAAGATGGGGGAAGAGTACCAACCATCCATGGGTATCACAAACTTTGGAATTTACGTTGGTAATTTACAAGCATACTTTAATTTTGTTTCAAGCTTGTGTAAAAATGAAACAAATATTGAGCTTAGTCTTTGCTATTTCTCTCACTCGTAAATACATGAGAATGTAACCAAATATACTTTTATCACTTTTTCGGACTCATAAAGGTTATACGAAAAAGGAACCCCCTGGAGTCTCCTTTAAGCTCTTTTCAAACTCTCTAAACATGGAAATATTGTCGAGTGATCTTGCTTCCTTTCACACTCATTAAAAGGTTTGAAAGGGCATCTTTCGAGTGGTAGTTTATCTCTTTTTAGACCTCGCAAGACTAACATTATGAATAGGAAAAACCTAGAGTCATCTTTAAGTTCTTTTCAGACTCTCTAAACATGAAAAATTACCGAGTTTACCTTCTCTGGACTCGCTAAAAAATCATACATTGAAGGGCCCATACGGGACCGAACCCTTACGTATTCTAGTTCGTTAAAAAAAGGAAGAGGGACTTACCGAAGGTAAGTTATATCTAGCATGTGTTACCCTCCTTGAGATCGTTAAAATAAAAAGAGGTACTCGTCTATCTGGATGGGGCAAAATTTTGAAGGAAGCAAGCCAAGCAGTTTTTGATAACATCACAAGTCACTCTTATGGTCACCCTTGAAAATGACACTTTGTATTTGCATACATTTTAATCCATTCAACCTCTACATTGAACCAATCCTTTGAGTTTCTTTACTCCTTTCGGTCACCCAAAAAAACTCACAGTATCCACTGCATTATCATGTTTTGGTCCATGTCATGTTTATGTTGTTGTGCCTCAATGTTCAAGGGAAGTATCTTCCTCAAGAGTCAACCATCACAAATTTCTTGTTTCAATACCCGTGTCAGTCCATGTTCATTGGATCCAACAATTTACATCTATGTGTTAGTTTCGTGTCGTTGATGGGGGATACATCAAGGCCCTCCTTCGATGAGTATGTTCTTGTCAACTTCAACACATTATCCAAGAATTAGAATTAAAAACCCATTAGTACCTTGGGACCTGCATGCCTCAATGGAAAGCCTCCTCACTTCCAACAGTTGGCTTACATCATTGAACTCTGATCGGATGATTCCACGAATGTTTGAATTCAACTCATCTATTCACATTCGACGAAATGTACTAGGGTACCTTTGGAATCATTGACATCAATGGTGATTTCCCTCTCACTTTTTAATGGTTTACATCATTGAATGATAATCAAGTGGTTTCTGCCATGTTCGATGTCAAGACATATATTCACATGGTTAGAATCGTACTGCATCGGGATCGGTAAGAAGACCTTGGTTGAGTGATCACTCTGACATGTACTTTACCCAGGTTGCGACGAAGTTTCTCTTGAATATTGACACATATATTGTCAGATAGATCCACTTTGTATTTCTCTATGGCTGTTATAACCCTAAATTGCACCACACATGCTTACCTGGCATCAGACCAACCCATATCTCTTCTTTGCCAAAAACTCTACTGAACAACTCTTTGAAAATCCTCTTGTGTAAAGGCCCACGCGCCCCAACCCATTACTACACGCGTGTACACGCTGGCTGACTCACAATAGCCCGCGTGTACCTACAAAAGCACGAAAAAAGGAAAGTTGCCGACGGAACAAAAAGCTATGGGTGAGTTAACTGAAACTCCTGGCCATGCATGGTCGAGGGTTCATCCAAAAACCTAGCTCCTTCTAGCCTATAAAATAAGGGGTAGGGGTACCATTTGGCAGAGGAAAAAATATAGCAAAGAAACTATGCCCATTTACACATTCCATTGTCCCAACCCTTTAGCCTTTCCTATTGCCAAAGGATATTTAAAGAAAAGCAATTGAAGGACAGAAGAAGAGGAGCCCAGGATCAGGTTCAAGGAGCGGTGGTCGGTCTCAAATTTTGTAAGTTGACTCATTTTAAGTAATAAAGAGAATGTTTTTCCCATCCCAATTCATGAAATTTCTATGATTTGATTAGTTTATGTTTGATTTCTAACCCGTTAGTATAGAATTAGCATGCATTCATAGTTGTTGCTTATCTTGAATGCAGGTCATATTTGAAAGGAGCATTGTGAATAAGTAATCAAGCACAACAGAGGATCAACATCAAACTCCAGTAACGAGGTAGGTTGATATTTCCATGCATTTACTGAGAAAAGGGGATTTAAATATAGGGATAAAGGTAGAAAGTAATTTCTATCTGGTCATATATGCATGCAAAGTCTGAACTCTATTTACTAGTCCATAGGGTGTTTTTCCCAACAACAGAATTGGCGACCGCACTAGGGAGAATACTCTTTAGGGTTCCTGGAATTTTTATTTAGTTTTTGGGTAGTTTAAAGACTATTTTTTTCTTGCCTGTCTTTTCTTTTCATTTATGTAAGGTCTGAGCTAGCAGGGAGTCTGGTTTTCCATACCATATTTCCCTGACTTTTGATTGACTGTGTTTTTTGGGACACACAGAGGTACACACAACCTCCACAAGGCCTGCACGCGTGTACCCGCGCCCTATCCTCTTACAGCCCACGTGTGAACGCTAGCTATAGAGATACAAGTAGCATGTAGGAATTCAGAGAACCTCAGAGGCAGTCCTCCTCTTCCCTGTTAGAATCACACATTCTCAGGGGGTTTTCTAGCATTTTGTCTGAGTCTTGTTTGCTAATAGTCCTATCTCAAATTGTTTTTTGCCTTATTATTTTTCCTTGCATTATTTGTTTTTATGTTAGAAAGAGTATCCAAGCCTTCAAGGGATCCTGGTTATCAATACCAAAGGTCTCTTCCTAGTCTGGTCTGTCTGTTTTCATATTTTTCCTTAGAGTTTAGATATACATGCGGCCTGTACAAGGTCATCCCACATGTACATGCCCTCTGTTGTTGTTCAGCACGCGTTCGCACGCGTTCTGTTTGAGTGACAGTCGCGTGCTTGTACATGCTACTTTTTGTTTAGGGTGGGGCAGTCATCCCCTCCTTTGATAAAAAGTATTCCTCTCATGTGTTTGATTCTATGTTTGAATAGTCAGTAGCTTAGGAATATTTTTATCCTTAGCTTGCTTTTTCTCATTTAAAACGTTGTCAGAAAAATAAAAATAATAAATAAAAATTTTGTTTTCTTATGGTTTTTAGACAAGCGTGAGAGTCATTGTTTTTACAATTACCATTGTGTTATTCTTTAATCTGATTCTTTGCGATCTTCTCTTTCAGCCATAATTGTTCTTCTTGGTTTTTTGCTTGTCGGTATTTTCCCTTTCTTGCTTTACTAGAACTTAAATAAATAAAAATCTCTTTATGTTTTCTTCTTTGTTTGAAGAGTGTGTTTCTACATCATTAGCTAGGGAGAATTCTTTTATTTCATAATTTTTTGTAGTTCACTTAGATCATAAGTAGCTCGTAGTCGAGTGAAATTCCTTTGAGTTTGCTATCCAAAATCTTAGAAAAATTAAAAATCTTTCTTTGTGAAAAGTTGTTGAAATTTTGCATTCAGTAAAAGTTTTGTTTCCATCTTTTTTATTCATTTTTTTTTGATTTCGTATTTTACACATCATCAGTTTCACCCTCATACCCCTTGACGTAATACAAATCCATAAAAGAAACGTTGATTTTAAAATCTACTAGACTTTTATGTTTGTTGGGTTCACAAACTAGTTCAGGACTAGGGCCTTGGATTAGGTTGGAGAGGAAACTCTTCAAGGCCATTCAAAACCAAACATTGGAGTCTGAGATAGGGAGTGTCTAAGTCAAGTTTCTTGGAAGTTATCCGGGACCCCCCTCTAACAAAGGGGATAAACACAAGGTCGCGTGTGGAAAGGTAGCGGAGATAACCCCTCCAAAGCCGGACCAATCGTAGTGGAGAACACATATAGAGTGCTTGTTTTGGGATTACGTCGTTTGCATTTTCCACGGGGCTTCATGGGTCTCGAATCCATTCAAGGTCCTCAGTTTTTTTCTGGACCATTTTCTCTTGATACCCTTGACAGGTTTCGGGCTCGATACCCTGCTCATTATGGTCTACCCGACTTTCGAGTATACTCGCCTGGTGACTATTCGCGTGCTGACAACCTAGTTTCCAATCTTTTTAGGGACATACACAGGTGACTGTAGGGGTATACCACGGTACCTAGGATAGACATCGGACCACTCTTTGCAGAGTATACCTGGAGGGTGCTTCTGTGTTCGAGTTGCACTTGTACCGGTAAGTTGCTCTAGTGTTGGTTGTTGTAACTCTTCTTCCAAATAATTTAGTGTTTTCTTGTCTTATCTCTTAGGGACTTCTTTTTTAGTGTGTGTTACTTTTGAATGTTTAGACTACCTTAGACTGTCTTGGATCTTCTCACACAGTGGAGGATCCCAAGCTCCACCGGTCATGAAGGTTGCTTGGCTTGTCGTCGGTTACACTGGAGCCACCCCTGCCACCATTAAGGCAGAAGCTAGACCAACAAGGGTCCTTTGAAGTGATCGGGTTACAAACCATTGTGCTCGAACAACCCCCAGAGGAAAATATTGTTTTGAACCTTGAAGCAACCTCTCTTAGCTCGGTTGAAACCCCAACCACTGATATCTTGGCACCATTTATTGTACCAATCCAATTTCACAAATGCCAGACAGTGCCTCACACAACAATGGAAACAAATGTTGTTACTTCTTATGGCAATTCTTCAATTCCCACCACGGTTCTCACCACAGGAGATTCATCTCCTAACCTACCATCGTCGGTCTGAGCCACCATGGTCTCGGCCGCAACTACGTCGCACAGTGGACCGAACCCATCTATGGAAATGGCCACAACCCCCTTCACACCTAGTGTGACAGGCCCTCCATTCTCATATGGTATGTCTAGTTTGGGTACATGTCCTGTACTAACCTACTCCACTTTACAAACTTTGGGTCTGGGGGCAGGGAGCTCGAACGCTCCTCTGCAAGGTCACTTAGGGGGAACTCCCGTCCCTTTTAATTCTTTTCCTTATGTAGGAGGTCATATCCCTCCTTCATCCCCTTCACTCGGTGGTTCGCATTAGAAACCTACACACAATAGTTTATTTGGAGCGGGGAGTCAGGGACCACCTTCGCATAGTATGTCGATAGGTTCAACACCATTTTCTTGGAATGAAACATTTGGTAACAACATATTCTCATCAACCGCTTTCCCGACTGGGGGAAACCCCATTTTTGGACAATCTACTACTACGTAGGGTACTATTCCTACACATAGGGCACACATAGCAGGACCTTGGAATTCAGGGCAAGGATCTGTCCCCTCCTCCGGAATGTCATTCTGGGGTAATTCTTTCCAAAATCAATGGAACCCTGGACATACTACTATGCCTATCCCCATGGGACTGGCATGGGGTAATCCTTCCCAAAGTCCTTCGAATACAATGCATGCACAAAACTCTATGTCCTTTTTGGGAAATCATTCGATGATGTCTCCACAGATGAAAAATCCTTACGCTGGCCAGGGCCATGGTTTCTACCAGAATCCGGGCCAGCAGCCAAATGTTTCCTGGCAACCTGGTGCCATTCAAACTCCAAGACCCTTTTTCCCAGGTTATCAGCAGCAACCCAAACTACCATTCCTGACAACTTTACACTTGCCAAATTTGACAAGGTTGTTGAATGATCCTATTTGTCACGATCCGCATTGGCCTCCTATGCCAACGAAGTTGCCTTCAGACATTCCAAAGTTCAAGGCCAATCCTAATGAAGATCCAGGTGATCATGTGACTACCTTTCATCTTTGGTGCTCATCTAACTCATTGAAATATGACTCCGTATAGTTACGATTGTTTCAACGTACTCTCATTAGGAGTGCCACGAAATGGTACATTGAGCTCGATTGCTCAAGATACTCTTCTTTTAGCAAACTAGCGATGGCCTTCCTTAACCATTTCCAGTTACCTGTGAGATACGACGCTGGCACAGAGCTGCTCGCTAATTTCGAACAGACAACAGCGGACCATATCTCTGATCATATCCGAGAGTGGAGACGTCGGAAGAGTTTAATTAAGGTACCAGTCCCACCAGCATTCCTGCTTGAGTGGTTCCTTAAGTCTTTGGTCCCACAGTTATCCAAAGAGGTCACGACATCTGGAGTTTTCTCCAAAGAAGATTCCATCATGAGGGCTCAACAGTTTGAGCTCATCTATTCTCAGTCTGGTTTATTATACAACATCTTTCCAGATGCGCCACATTCGATACTGGATAAAAATAGACAGAGAGTTGGACCACATGCCGAGGGCATTGTTGGTTCAGCACAAACCAAGCCCACTAAGAAATTGACAAAGCAGTTGCAACAGTTATCCATACAACACACAATGGCCAGCCAAACTACCGCTTTGGCTGCTCCCCCTACCCAAACATCGAAAGTACACACCATGCAGTGGACTAACCCAAAGGCCACCCAACAGCCTGAAGGGAAGAAAAAACAACAAAAGAAGGGTAAAGGGGATAAAAAACCCACTGATAATGCTAGCGGGGACAACACAGAAAAACAAAAGGTGAGGTATCCATGCAACTTGTGCGCGGAAGACCACCCAACCCATCTTTGTCCTCGACTTGCAGAGGCCCAAAAGTTTGTCACACAGCAACAACAAGCAGTGTTGACTAATCCCTTTCAACATGGGAAAAATCTAACTCAAGCCTCTACATGCACAGAAGGGGGCAGCCAAGAAACCTACTCGCCTCCAAACAATTTATATCTAATCACCATAAGGTTGAGATTTTTCAAGTTTCATCGTTCCGCACGACTTACTTTGAGGATCCTTGGATTCTTTCTTCCCCATCAGCCACGATGGATGAGACAGGGCACCCAGGCATGTCCATGCCCTTGTTTTCCGCTGAAGTAGCGTACTCTTTATTCCAACAAGCTTCATATTACCCTAATCCGACTCCTGCACAAGAGTTAGATCCACTTCTAGAGCCTATTTGGGCTCAGGGTTCTCTCGCTATCGTTGATTCGTTAGACTTAGTCTTGCCTTCTGATGAAGCAGTAATCATAGCAATGACTGGTCCAGACAAACCTTGGGAAGATCCTCATCACAGATCATATTTTCTCCCAAAGTTAAGCCGAATCGAAGCAGGAGAATTCATCGTTACCATGACGAGAGATCAGCCGTGTCCTATTAATCTCTTAGCTACACATGAAATTTATGTTGAGGGAAATATGGTGACTATCACTGAAACTATACCAATTAACATCTCCCGAAACCTTGGCATCGTGGAGAATGTCTTCGTCGGAGCGGATTTCTCCCCCGAAGAGATTCAAATTTACACAGATCTTTTCAAAGAATTTCGCGACATTTTTGTCTGGTCTTATGAGGAAATGCCAGGTATCGATCCAAAAATAGTTGAACATGAAATCACAACATATCTTGATGCCAAGCCTATTCAACATAAACTTCATCCAGTTAATCCCAAGAAAGCAGCAACCATCAAGATTGAGGTTGAGAAATTGCTAAAGGTAGGTTTTATTTATCCTATCCATTTGACTCAATGAGTGTCAAATCCTGTGTCGGTCAATATAAAATAAGGCATGATTCGTGTATGTACCGATTTTCATGATTTAAACAAGGCATGTCCCAAAGATAATTTTCCAACACCATTCATTAACCAGATCATTGATGAATGTCCTAGTTGTGAAGCCTTTTCTTTCATGGACGGCTTTTCAGGATATAATCAAATCCAAATCAAACCCAAAGACCAACATAAAACGACATTCATTTGTCCGTGGGGTACATTCGCATATCGTAAGATGCCTTTTGGCCTTAAAAATGCTGGAGCCACATTCCAGTGGGCCATGTCTTTTACTTTTCATGACCTCAAGCAGATAGTCGAGGCCTACCTAGATGATTTAGCCTCACGCTCTCACAAGAGAACGAATCATCCCATACACCTTATACTAATCTTAGAATGTTGTCGCTACTTTAGGATTCACTTGAATCCAAACAAGTGCAGCTTTTGCGTAACATCAGGATGTTTGTTAGGTTTAATCATATCAACAACAAGGATCATGGTCGATCCTCTTAAGGTGGAGGCAATAATCCAGTTTCCCCCCCCACGCACAATCCTCCAACTTCAGAGTCTACAAGGAAAGGTGAACTTCTTACAACGCTTCATTTCCAACTATGCCGAAATCACCAAGGGATTTATGCGTTTACTAAATAAATACGTTCCTTTTTTCTGGGACGAAGCTGCTCAACTCTCTTTTGATGCATTAAAACACGCCCTCACAACCACACCTCTGCTACGACCACCTAACTATACCAAAGATTTCTTATTATATCTAGCTGCCACAGAGTCAACCATTGGCATGGTTTTAGTTTAGGAAGATGATTCATTCTCAGAATACGTGATCTATTACCTGAGCCGAGGCCTCGTAGAACCGAAACTCAATTATTCTCATATTGAAAAAATTGCATTGGCAGCAGTTCATGTTGTTCAATGGTTCCGTCACTATGTTCTAATTCGCAAAACCACCGTCATTGTTGTCGTGAATCCATTCCAATACATGTTGACACGATGAGTTATAGGTGGAAAAATCAATAGATGGATATTCATCCTCCAAGAATTTGACTTAGAATTTATTTTAGCAAAGTCCAAAAAGTCATTGGTCTTCGCAGAGCTTATTTCGGAACTTCCGGTTGAGTCAGGTGACGTTGTGCCTGAGGAATCACCTATCCAGGGAGATATGTTTTTTATTACATCTTTAGATCCCTGGTACGGAGATATACTTATCTATCTCTAGACTTTGAAGTGCCCCACCTCTGCTTCTCATGACGAGCATCGGCGGATACGCCATCAGGCTAAGAATTATCTCATACTCGATGATACGTTGTATCGGAGAGGTGTAGACTATGTTTTACGTTGATGTCTCACACATGAGGAGGCAGTCATCGTGCTCAATGATTTCCATATCGGAGCTTGTGGAAGTCATTTTTATGGGCTAGCAATAGCCCAAAAGATTCTACGAGCAGGTTACTTCTGGCCGACACTTATCAAGGATTGTATCAAATCGGTCAAGAAGTGCCATCCGTGCCAAATCTTCTCTCGAAAGATGAGGGCACATCCCGCTCCTATGTTTCATGTCATCACAGTTTCTCCCTTCACTAAGTGGGGGATTGATTACACTACTTGCGACCCCCCGTCAGCAAGGGGGCACCGCTATATCATCGTATATTTCGACTACTTCACTAAGTGGGTCGAAGCTATGCCAACGTTTAAATATGATGGAGAGATTGCAGCTCTCTTCTTATTCAACCATATCATAGCAAGGTTTGACGTCCCGAGAGAGATTGTCATTGACCATGGAAGTCACTTTCAGGACCAAATGATGACCGAATTAACATCAAAGCTTGGGTTACGGCAAGAGCATTCATCACCTTACTACCCCCAAGCCAATGGGTAGGTGGAAGCTGTAAACAAAACTCTTAAGACTATTCTACAACGAACTATCAACTCAGCCAAGTCAAATTGGCATTTGATGTTATACTCAGCATTATGGGATTACCGAACATCTGTTAAGACTACAACCAGTTTCTCACCTTTTCAACTCGTTTACAAGATGGATTCAGTCTTTCCCATCGAATGTCAGATCCCATCTCTAAAATTGGCAGTACAATTACTGCCAGACACTTCTCCACTTGAAGAACAGTTAGTACACCTTGAGCAGCTCAATGAGCAGTGTCGCGATGCGGCCCTGGCCAATGAGGCTCATAAAAATAAGGTCAAGTGTCAGTATGATAGGTCAATTCATCCTCAAACTTTCTTTGAAGGTGACCTTGTCCTGGTCTATGACCAAGATAAGGACCCCCTGGGGGAAAGAAAATTTAAACCCATGTGGTTTGGACCCTTCATCATAAAAGAGGTATTAAAAAAGGGTGCTTATCGTTTGGTTGATTTTGAAGGGAATGCTTTGGTGGAGCCTAGAAATGGGCTCTACCTCAAGAGGTATTACTCATAGACAGGTCACTGTGGGTAACTTTTTGTAACATATGTATAGTCTTTGTACTATTACTTTTTAGTTTCTTTTAAGTGTTATGGA